>NDGN011308614.1:0-16623 GCA_002564285.1 Tympanoctomys barrerae
TTCAGTCCATACTCAGCTGGCTCCAAGGCAGAGTGGCACATGGCAGAGAGCAGCAGTTTATGGTGGCAGAAAACAGCAAGAGCAAATGGGAGGAGTAGTGGCAAAAATGGCAACAGAGAGCAAGTCCGTCTCCCTTATGTTACATTCAGGCTATCCACCCCAGGCCAGGTGTAGCGCTCACACACATAATCCCTGCACTGGATCATGAAGAGGTCTGCCCCATGACTACATGAGGCTTTGGGGGACAACTAGACACAAACCATAACTTTTTTTTTTTTTTTTTATAGATTAGTACTGTTAGTTCTGTGGTTCAGTTGTGTTACAGATTTTATGACTTGTTGACTGATCTAACTAAACTTTATGGGATTACTTGGTATAAAATGTACTATTATTTGTTAGTAATCTGTATGACAGCATAAACTGCCATGTAATCATTTTGAGAATTTTCTCATTTTTGCTTGCTCAAAAAAAATTTAAAATGCATCCTACTGTAAAATAAAATTAGATACATTAGCCGTTCTTTGCCAGGTTGATTAGTAGAGGTAGGTGGGTCAAGCTGTGTGGCAAACAGCCAACAGAGGCATTTCAGGAAGTAATGAAGCAGAAAGCAGATTTCCCTGTCTCCATGCTTGTTCTGGTCACATGTGCACAATAAGGTAGAACCTGCCTTGGAGATTCCTGGGATTGGAGCCCCAACTGCAGGACTAGACCTGAGCTGGACAGCTTCACACAAGCAGTCGCCACCAGGTGGTGCCAGACTCCAACCTGAGCCCATTCTGACTCAGCTGAGCCTGCCCATTGAAGGAGCTGGCTGCTATTAGCTTCCCAGTAATTCAACCTTGTATTTTATGACTGATTTTTTTTTTTAAATTCAGTCTCTGATTTATTAAATGGATACCCTGAATCTTTTTAGATCATAGTTTATTCATTATTTGGGATTTGAACTACAGTTAGAAGTTAAGTACCTCCAGGCCTTCCCAAGGGTAAAAAATTGTGAATTATTTATTTTGGAATTTTACAATTTAGAATAGTTGAAGAAGTTTTGAGTATTCCTTGTTATATAAAATATAAAATTCAGGCTGGCCAAATAGCTCAGCAGATTAAAGCACCTGCAAGTAGGCTCAGGGGCAAGGTTCGATATCCAGGCCTGCCATGCTGGCCCCGCCCCTGAGGCATGCTGAGACAGCAATTAAGCATGGGCATGGTGGTGCACGCACCTGTAATCCCAGCTCTTGGGAGGCTGTAAGCAGGCGGACCACTCCCAAGTGCAATCTAGTAATGAGATGCTGAATACCCTGTAAACCCTTCCCTAAAATACAAAAAATAAAAAATAAATAAAATTCATAGCAAATTTACTTTGTGTATATTAAGTAATCTTGCTATAGATTTAAATGCATAATTGTGTCAGCTGTATTTCATGAAAGTGTGCTGTGTCTGTAGGAGATAAAATGGAAGAGGCACTTCCTCTTGCATGTTTTTACCTAGTCCCTTGTCTGTCTCTCCAATAAGTATTTTTAGAAGAAGGTAAAATGGTAAGATTAGAGAAGTATGTTTGCCTTTAGTTTGCTTTCTTTACATTAGAGGTTATTAAGAGAATACCTTTTATTTCCTTTTCCTGAATGAGGAACTAATGTCATCTATTCTTGGTATCTGTCCTTGTAGTCATTTCAGGAGTTTTTGAAATTAAAGAGAAAAGAGGAAGAGTATAGAAGATAGATTTAAGAAAGAGATTGGTAGTCAGGCATTGCCATGTCTGTAGTTCCTGCATTCTGTGTGGTGGAGCCAAAGGATGGCAAGTTTAAGCCCACCCTGGGCAATTTAGTAAGATTTCAGAATTTAAACAGGGATTCAGAGGGCTGGCCTGATAGCTCAGCAGACTAAAGCGCTTGCTTAGGCAAAACACAGCAGCTGGATTTGATCTCCCCGTGCCATGCCAGCTCTGCCCCCAGGGCACGCTGATTGAGACTGGGCGTGGTGGCATACATCTGTAATCCCAGCACTTGGGAGGCTGAAAACAGGAGAATCACTCTGAGTCTGATCTATGTAGTAAGACCCCATAAACCCTGTAGGGAATACAGAAAAAATAAAATGGGATTCAGGATGCAGCTGAGTGGTAGGGCACTGGGTTCTGGGTGCTCTAGGAAGGTGGGACATTTGGGTATATGGATACATCAAAAAATATATGTACAGGTAGAATACAATGTTGTTTTTTTCTGTACATTCTAATTACTTTATAATGTCTGGTTAATACTATGGGAAATAATGAAGAAACTCACTCCAGTGGTAAGATTTACCACTACATAAATAACTTCTTGCCCAGCAGGCATTTTATACATGAAAGGTTTTGGATCTTCTTTCAGTTAGAAAAAAAAATATATTTGTATGTGTGAGAGTAGGTTATGTGAGCATGTTATACACAAGAGTGTGTTAACACGTAAGAGTGTTACAAAAGCCTTGGAAAGACAAAACCTTCCTGCGCTGGTGTACCACTTACTAGATGAATGGTAGAGTCACTTACATCCCTAAAGTTTAGTTGCCTCTTTTATAAAAATTAGCTAAAGTAGTACTTGGCTATAATGGTCTAAAATAATAGATATGAAAATATATTATAATTATAAAATTGTATATAAATGTGGTTATTTTGATGTCTCTTGCCTTATGTAATAAAATCATTTTATATATTGTGTTAGTTAAATAAGTGTTTAATATATAAAAGTCAGCTGATAACATTATGAAAGCATTGCCATTAAAAAAGACACAACACAGGGTATGAGTGCCGTTTGTATTGTCTAAATTTCTACATAACTAGTTAATTTGCTTATTCTCTAATAATGTGAGATAATAAGGGTAATAAACTCAACTGATTATTTAGGTTTTTCCAGAAAGTAAAACCAGCTTTATCTGAGATAGTCTCATTATCACAAAGAGCTATTCTGAGTGAAACTGTTACAAGGATAAAAATGAATTTATTAAAGGCATTCATTGTTTTGTTAATACTATGCGGAATATGGAAACAGAAATTGTGTTAAGTGTGTGAAAGAGTAGGCAGTAAAGAAAAAGAGACCGAAGAGATGCTTTTTATTCATTAGTGTTTTATTATTGTAGTGATTTTATTTTCCAACCCTATCAATAAAAGCTGTATTAACCCATTTGTTTATCTTCAAAAAACACTCAGGAGGAAACTTTAATGACATAAATTGAAATTATGCAGAATCTTCAGTTGTATTACCCAACTTAAATCTTGAGTCTCAATTTATTTATAGGGGTCAGTTGAATATGCCTAAGGCATACAACAGATGAACTGGATCTATCATCATTTTAGTGGTATACATCCTAATTTGTGCTTAAGCAAACAAACTTGTTTTATTCATCTCTTGTCAGTTATCTGTATATTTTTTAAGTTCCTCCATGAAAGAGACCATAGTATTCTACTTGTCCATTTAGTTTGATTATTCTGAAAGTAATGACTGCAAATAATTCTTTTAGTATATTAATTCTGTAGGTAATGGAAAACAGATTTTTATTGTCTGCTATTTTTTATTGTTAACTGTATCCTTTGTGCCTATAGGTGATTCCCACATAGATTCACAACTTAATAATATTTAAGTCTTTCAAGGTACATAAGGTGTTACAGATAGGAAACAAGGTAAGTTCATGCTGTATGAGAGTTCTGATTTGCCTGCATTGTAGATAGTAGGCAAGGGGGAAGGCTGAGAAAGTAGGATTAGTTCAGATTTATAAAGTACCTATTATTATTGGGGAATTCTTGGTGGCCTTATAGTCAAGCTAATGGACGGATTTACTCGGTTTTTTTTACTTGTTGTACTGAGGGGTGGATTATAGCTTGGTAGGGTCTCAAGTGAGGGAAATTGGTTGGGAGCTCTAGGTGAAGATGGGAAGTGGAAAAAGAGTAACAGTTGAATGTAAAGTGTTTAGGTGTAGAATTGGCAAGATCTGGAGATTGCCGCAGAGGATGAACCTCAGGAGTGACTCCATCTTTTCTGCTACATAGTCACAGAATGATGATTGGTGCCATGACATGGCTATTGACTGACAGTTTGCAGACAAGATTCAAAAAGGAAGATAGCACTTAATTCCCGATTGTTTATAGATGTGGCATCCCTGACCACGGCCTGACCTCACGTAGTTTATTCATAGTGTTGACTGCTGTGCTTGCATCTGGCTCCCTATAACTCTCCACAGACAGAATGGGCTGTAGTCTCCTGGAGCCCCTCCTGCAGTTTCTCTTGTTTTCCCTAAGGTACTGTTAGAAAATTGCCATTTTCTTTTTACACACTATAAAGTCTTAGGTTACAGTGCCCTATTTATTGATCTCTAAGTGAACACCTTCATATTTTTACTTAGATAACAAACAGTAGCTACTGTTGAGTACTTAGGGTTCGTCAGTCACTTTACATACACTGTGGAAAGAATTGAACAGGTAAATGTTCTGAAATGGCAGGGACTAATATCACCGTTTAAATAAATGAGAAAACTGGGGGACATAGAAGCTATGATTTGCATATTATGAGTTACACCCGACCATATTACTGGGTGTACTGCTTTTAGCTAGTCTCAGAGCTATGAAATTAACTAAAGATATCTTAATTAGAACTGTAATTTTTGGGATAGTTTACTTAGAAGAGAAACTCAGTCTTACTTGTCGACTGTACTTTACTCTTGACAGTTGAGAGCATTTATAAATTTGTAAATACAGTTTTTCATTAAATGGTATGATTTGATAGGACCTGTAGGGTCTACAGGGTGCTCAGGGTCTCACTACTAGATGGGAGTCCTAGTGATCCACCTTTTTACAGCCTCCCAAGAGCTGGGATTGCAGGCACACCACCAGGCCCAGTCTCAATTGCCATCTAAGCACACCCCGGGGGTGGATCTGTCAAAGCAGGCCTGTGCATCAAACCCCCAGCCCCTGTGCCTGCTTGCAGGCACTTTAATTGCACTGGGTTTTAAGGCCCGTTTTCCTATTATTAGTCTACTCTGGTCATACTGAAAACACATTGGCCTCCTTCTTCTTTACTAGTTAGGCATACTCCCACTTTAGGACCTTTGTGGGTCCAATGCCCACTACTTAACCACTTACTCCTAAGTAAGAACCCAGAGCCCTATTTTCTCATGCTAAATGTTACCTGCTCTTTATAGTCTTTTCTTACTACCCTCTTACAATTGGAAAATCTGTCTTTCCCCCACCTTAAGCTCACTAGCCCCTCCTCTGCTTTATTTTTCTGCAAAGTAGATAAGATCTGTTAACATATTACATGTTCATTTACATTTCATTTCTTTCTTACTAGAATGTAACCTCCATAAGAGTGGGGAGGTTTCATCTATTACTCAGTGCTGGATTCCAGTATGCCAGTGCCTGGTGCAGAGTAAGTGCCCAATATATATTTATCACATGAAAGTATGAGTTGATACATGAATTGATCCGGGGACTGTCAGTTTAGATGAAAGCCTGCACAAGGTTTCTAGTAGGTCTGATGAGCACTGAGCATAGTGACTGGCAGGTAGAAGTTAGCTTATTTAACTCCAGCAGATTCACTTAGTTTCATTTCAATATATCAGCTTGTTATGGCTTGTGTCTAGTTGGCCCCCCATAGCTTCATGTGGTCATAGGTGGGGCATTTTCAGAAGTGACTGGATCTAGAGTGTGTGATGCTAAAATGGATTCATGGTGCAGTGCTAGGCTCAAGGGCACTAGGTTAAGGATTTGCATGTTTCCCACCCTGAGTAGCCAGGATAAGACAAAGAAGGCAGAAAGACACTGTTATGATCCCTTGCTTGCTTGCTTGCTTGCTTTTGCAGTCTTCTGCTTGGCGTGAAAGGGTTCTGCTCTCTGATGCCCCTCTGCCAAAGGAAAAATATACCTTTTCCCTTTTAACCTCAGATATTTTGTCTCAGTAACTTGAAAAGTAAATAAGATGGAACTACTTCATTCTATCAGCTTTTTTTTTTTAAACATCAACACATTAATGGATTTTAAATAAATGGAATTTTTGAGTATTTTTGAGGAGAGGAGGTTGGTACCAGAATCAAACTCAAGACCTTATGCTTGCCAGGCAGACACTTACGTTGTTGAGCTATCTCCCCAGGCCTAAATGAATGTTTTGATATTTGAATTTTTCGTATATATATGAATTTTTCATGTATATTTAAGTATGATATAGGTTAGATAATTAGCTACTTTCAGCCAGTGTCCACAAGTAGTAAATGAAAAAATGTGCTTGTGTACCAGGTGTCTTTATCTATTTTTTATAGCTACAACAGAAAACCTGAGACTGGGTTTTTCTTGGTGTTTTGGGGAGAAAGATATCAGTGACTGAACCTAGTGCAGTCACATTGAACTACACCACATCCTTAGCTTTTTTTTTTAATGGTAGAGGAAATTAAACTCAGAACCTTTGCACTAGGGTCTATCCCTAACCCATTTTATCTTGAGACAAAGTCTTGCTAAATCACAAAGTTTCCCAGGCCAGGTTTAAATTCAGTAATCCTCTTACCTCGGCTTCCCAGAGTTCTGCTCTTATAGGCATATTCCACTATGCTTTGGTAAGACTGCATAATGTATAATGAACAGGAATTTATAGGCTCACTGTACTATAGGCTGAGAAGCTCAATATCAGGGTGCCAGCAACTCAGGTGAAGCAGAGTGGTAGTAAGGGCCTTCATCCTACATCATCAAGTTGCAGAGGCCAAATGCAAGAGCATGAGCAAGAGCAGGCAAATGTATCCCTAATAATGGCATAAATTACACGTACAGTGGCTTCTTCCTTGTGGCCTCCTCTTAAAGATCTCACCTTTTAATACTGTTACAGCAGCAGTTAGATTTCAACATGATGCAAATTATCTAATCAGTGTGATCATTATGCATATCTAAAATATACCAATAAAATCTGATTGGAAAAAAATTTCAGCATGCATTTTGGAAGAGACAAACATGTAGTATGTTTAGCCAACTGTGACTCCAAAATGTTTCTACTCTTAAAATGCATAATTTCCCCCAAGAAATTGTATTAAATAAGATTTCTTCTTTATTCATTTTGTTTTTATATCTTATTCAATTTCTGCCTACCAATGTTATTTAAAGGTAAAATTATTGATCATTGGTTATAAACAAAAGATAACCTACTTACAAACTCCTCTGTTTTGTATCATCTTAAAAAACAAAAGCATCAGATACTAACAGTTTTATGTTTTGTCCAGGGAGAAAAATGTGGAGGTAGAGATAATTAATTCATTTTATCAGATAAAGCAGACAGTTGCTTCTGTCCCTTTTTGTTCTAACTAGGAAAAAATGCTCACTTTTATTAACCAAAAATATTTTCACCTGAAGGCAAAAGAAGCAGTTGTTTAGTTGTTGCACCTGTTGAGCTCCTCAGACAGCCATATTTTTTTCCCCATTTTCCCATTTCCCTGATATTATTTCAAGTTCTAAGACATTGTTGATGTTTATTCAGGCTGAGACATGTTTCTGCCATTGCCCCAAATCTAGTTTGTTCCCATTAGAATTTCAAAAGTTCCCAGTTGTTTTCAGTCTTCTAAGATTTTCTTACCAGTTTGCAGAAACAAATTTGGATTTGATCTGTTGGTACTGTGAACTGTAGAAGTGAGAACATACATACCATCCATCTAGTAGTGTGTTCTTACTGTATGCTTTATTCTGAGGTTTTTGAGTTGTGAGATATTTTTGGATAAAGTATGTATATTAAATCATCTATTGCACAATTTATATGAAATGTGCCTATTTATAACATTAAAGTCTGTTTACTAAGGGAAGTAATTAAGAACTTATTTAAATTTCTTCTTTGAATGTTGTTAGCCATACCTCCCAATTTGCCCAAGAAAGATCTACAGTAGCTTATGCCTGCTGCTCTGTTATCACTATTATATCATCCTCTTTTGCTATTAAAAAAATACATTTGTGGTTACTGTAGTAATCAAACCATAGTTAAGTAGTACCCAACCATACTAAGATACTTTCTCTTTACATTTCATGCAAGATTAAAATTATCTATTCCTTCCATCTTTCCTCTTAATATAACTTCCACACATAAACATAGCATATAGGACAGGTGGGGAGTTGGAGCTAGTTGGACTCAACCTAAAAGAGTGATGTGAGACATAGTTTTGGGATCAACATTAACTTTATTTATCAAAGTACTTTTAAGGATAATATATACTAGTCCCTCTGTATCAGCAGCTTCCACATCTACTAATTCAGCCAACTACAGAAGAAAAGTAGTTTGAAAACAAACTGCATTGTACTAAAAATATACAGACTCTTCCTTGTCATTATTTCCTAAACAGTACAATAACTATAAGTAATCTAGAGGTGATTTAAACACATAGAAGGATATGTGTAACTTACATGCAATACTGCACCGTTTTAGCCTTCCTGGGTTCTGATACCTGCGGGAGTGGGGGTGTAGGAGCGCCCTGAAACCAATCTCTTATGAATACTGAAGGTTTTGAGAATTTTGTACTTAGAAACATCTGATGTAATACTGACCAGTTGGCTAACTTTCAGGCTATCTGTTACTATGACATTTATGAGCTTTATTAGTTTATTTGTATTACAACTAACTTCTGTTGTTTTTAGTTTCTCTTTTGAGAAAATTTGAATTTCTGCTGTCTTAACTATATTTGTTATATTTGCTAATTCATTTAAAATTTAGAAATAGGGTCGGCCTAATAGCTTAGTGGACTAAAAGCACCTGCTTATGTAGAGCAAAGTGGCCAGGGTTCAATCCCAAGCATGCCTGTGTGGTGCACTGAGACAGCAATTGAGACTGGGTGTGGTGGCGTGCATCTGTAATCCCAGTGCTTGGGAGGCTAAAAACAGGAGAATCACTACTAGTCCAATCTATATAGTGAGACCCTGTAGACCCTGTCCTAAATACAAAATAAATTAAGAAATAGGTTGTTTATTACTTGTATGGAAGTTATTGTTTCATCTGTGGTGGGAATATAATACATCTGTTGTTTTATCAAACCTGTCTAAATTCTGAATGAACATATTCACATTGAACCATAAACCAAGTATGTAATATAGTCGCAATTCTTTCCCAGCTAGCTTTTAGACAGCTGCTTGTGCCATCTACTATGGGCATGTAATGTAAAACTCATCATGTCAGAATATCCCAAGAAGAGACGTGAAGCAAGAGCAGGGTTGGCACTCCTGTGAGAATCTCATGTTGCTGCTGGACAGATAGGCACACAGATGGTAATGTGAGTGATGAGGAATATAAGCGAAGTTTTTTCTGCTTGTCTGCCTTTGCCCCTTCCTGTGGGGCCTGGTTCCTAACAGGCCAGGAGCCCAAACCTAGACGCAACAACAAGCAGCAGGCTTTACTGATCTGTTCGACACTTATTAATACAATTAAGTTACTGTGTCAGGATTAATGGTCACACCCTATCCAAAAAGTGGGACAGTGGATGATGCCACAGTATGGCACAGGTTCTGGGGCCAGGCTTGCGTTTATATTTAGGCTCCGTAGCTTACCTTGCTGTGTGACGTTAGGCCAGTGTTTAACCTTGTGGTGTTTTAGCCTTTCCGCTTATAGAATGGTAGTAATGGTACAACTACAGCTTTTGTGATTGTTGTGGCAGCTAAACAAGTTAGTATGTGTAAAATACCTAGAACAGCTCCCACGGTGTGGCAAACACTGCGTGTGTACTATTACTAATGCTGTCAGTGGAGGAACAATCTCTTATCTAATCCTCTGAGGCTCATTTGAGTCATGTCAGTTGATAATATTAAAGAAGTGTACAATATGCAGGTTGTGAAATAGACACCAAAGGTTTGAGGCCTAATGAGGAGAGTGGCTCTACACAGGAACCTTGCCCATAAGTGTCTAATAGAGGGCTTGTTAATAGAAGCCTTAGCCTCTAGAATTTTCCCCTATTAATTTTTGTTTTTTCCTTCTACATTGAAGAAATATTTTCCTTCATTCCCTTATCTATCTTACTCCAGGTAAAAATAATAAACTTCTCTTTTGACCTTAGAATTTTGTTTATGCCTTTATGTAGCACTTACATTTAGCAGGATGGATAGATTGTGGCTTGATGCATGTATTAGTACCCTCTAACCTTAAGTCTTCTTACAAGCTATAATATTAGCTTGCTCTGGGTTTTATTTCATTTCCCTGTAGCGTGGTCTAATTTCCAGGGCTGCTACTAGGAAAAACATCTAGGGACTAAAGCTTCTGTACCTCCCAACTAAGTATTTGTGTTTAATTAGTACTGAAAATATGATTTACTTATAATTCTGTTACTGAAATAACATATAAAATAGTGCGGCTATGTTTGAGAAATACATTGAAACCTGTTTGTAGTGATTTACCATTTAAAATATCTAGGTCATCTAGGAGTGAAAAATATATAAATGTTCAATATTTTGAGAATGTTACTGTCTATAAAATCAATTTTTCATGATTTGTTTTGATAATAGAATATTTCTGAAGATCATTGCAATCAGGATGACTTCAGAAAATAACAAAATGGCATAACTACTTTAAAGTACACTTCCACTTAGATAATAAATACAAAATTTTAAAACTGCACAAGTAATTTATCTTTTTAATTACCTTGCTCCCATTGTTTGGTGTTTTGTTTTGTTTTTCTAACACGCAAACTCTTTTATTTGAATCTCTAATGAATGACATGTTTAAATTTTAAATTTGTTAACATTGCCATGTAAAAGACATTAAGGGCCGGCCAGATAGCTCAGTGGACTAAAATGCCTGCTTTGGCTGAGCACAGCTGCTGGGGTTCAGTCCCTGGTGTACCAAGTTGGTCCCACCCCCAGGGCATGCTGAGATGGTGGTTGAGACTGGGTATGGTGGCGCCCACCTATAATGCCAGCACTTGGGAGGTTGAAGATAGGAGAATCACTACAAGTCCAGTCTATGTTGTGAGACCCTGTAGACCCTGTCCTAAATACATTTAAAAAAAAAAGACATTAGACATTAGCATAACAAAGTATGACCACTGAGGATTTCAATCCAGTATTTACCAGATTTATACAAATCCCATGAACTTTCAAAACCCTACTTTTTG
The DNA here is from genome assembly GCA_002564285.1 of Tympanoctomys barrerae. Lineage (NCBI taxonomy): Eukaryota > Metazoa > Chordata > Mammalia > Rodentia > Octodontidae > Tympanoctomys > Tympanoctomys barrerae. The sequence goes on from NDGN011308614.1 coordinate 11,074, forward strand.
AATACTGAGAGCCAAATTCTATCCTCTCTAATTCCTTTTGGAGATAGGGAGATGTGAAACAGTCAGCATGGTTTGAAGTGAGGCATAGCTGGTTTCAAACTGTGGCCCTGTAAACCTGGCTCATATGACTTGAAGCTGAACTTCATTTTACTGAGTGGAAATAGGTTAGAAAGTACGACAGATGGGTTGAAAGGAGGGTAGCGAAATGGGAAAAAAAGAATCAAGTTATATTGTGTACAGGTACAAATTCTCTATGATGAATGTGGTCATTACGTGTATCTAAAATGTACCGATAAAATCTGATTGAAGAAAAGTAAAAAAAAAAAAAAAAACCAGAAGGGATTTGTAGGGATTAAATTAACCACTTATGTTATACTTTCTATTTATGTGTATTAAAACTCTGTTAGGAAAAGATTTTTTTTAAACTGATTCTGAAAGAAGCTTACTATTGATAATCTTTTAATTCAGAGTTCCATCCTTATTAAAACACACATAGAGAAACTGGGCATGGTGGCGCTTGCCTGTAATCCCAGCTCTTAGGAGGCTATAAGCAGGTGGATCACTATGTGTCCAGTCTAGTAGTGAAACCCTGAACGCCCTGTAGACCCTTCCCTAAATACAAAAGAAAACAAAACAACAACAACAACAAAACAGAGATTTTGATCTTTGAAGGCTTATGTCTGTCTGAATAACCTACTTATTGTTGTTGTTACCTTTCATTTTGGGGGACATTTTAACTATCACTAAATGCAAATTTTTAAGCGTCAGTTGCAGTTTCTGATATCATCACCCCTGTAAGCAGATGACCTCATCTAATACGCTGACATCATATTCTTTAATCCCTATGTGAACACTGATTCATCTCAGTTCAGCTTCATATAACCATTCTAATGGTCCTATCCTGTTTTTTCTTCAACTAAAATTGTGCCACAGTGTACTGTTTCTGTCTCCAAATCTCCGTTCTCCAACAGCAATCTCTAGTTTTCTATCTTATGCATGCAACTACCAGCACTTAATCTGTCATCTCATTGGGACCTACAATCCTTGTCCTTTCTACTTTCCCTTAGTGTATCAGCCTTTCTGTGTTCTTCTCTTATTTCTTTCACTACAACTTAGATTCCAAGGTCCATTGCTTCAGCTGCTCTCTTGCCTGTAACCTAGACTTCATTCTTTGTATTTCTTTGACCTTAATTAACATAGCTTTTACTTAAAATATTTTATAAAGCACTCGCTAAAACCTGAGTTTGTTTGTGGATGTAAGTAATTACACCTACCTCAATGAATTATGACAAAGAGTAAGTGAGCTAAAATACAGTGTTTAGACGGCCCTCTGATCTACGTGGAAAATGTTACAGAGAAACATTTCAACCTGTAGGTTTTCATTGTCAATGAAAAATAAAATTTTAATGTCCAATCCAGTTCTGACATTTATTAGTTACATACTGCTCAAGATCCTTACCACGCTAGGCAGATTCATGCAGTATATACGTACCTCACATTACCAACCTCTGGTGGTCTTTAAGATTGTCATCTAGTCCATCTTTGAGCTTCCAGATTTATGAATCTTTGAAAACATACACTTATGTATTTGAAGTAAATGAAATGTTTGTGAATTTCAGAAATCTCCGAGAAGCAAGGGATAATGCTTTGGCTGAAAAGGACCGAGCAGTGATGGCAGAAAAGGATGCTTTAGAAAAACATGATCAGCTCTTAGACAGGTAAGCATCCTGCAAATGGAAATGTTAAAACTTCAGTTTCTGTTTCTATTAGTTTTTCTTTTTTTTTTTGTATTTAGGACAGGGCGTACAGGGTCTCACTGCATAGATCGGACTCTAGTAATCCTCCTGTTCACAGCCTCCCAAGTGCTGGGATTACAGGCAGACACCACCACTCCCAGTCTCAATCCCTGTCTCAGTGCATCCCCAGGGGTGGAGCCGGCTAGCAGGCCCAGGAATCAAACTCCCAGCCCCTGTGTCTGCCTAAGCAGGTGCTGAGGTCTGCTGAGCTATTTGGCTGGCCCTAGAAAAGGTATTTCAACAGAAATAATTAAATTAATTATTTAATTATTTAATTATTTAATTATTTATTGAGACAGGGTCTCTCTGTGCACTTCAGCTGCCTTGAACTCACTTTGTAGCCCAGGCTGGTCTTGAACTCGTAACAGTTCTACCATGTCAGCCTCTTGAGTGCTGGGATTACAGGTGTGTGCCACCACCCCTGGCTATAATTTTAATTTTAACTATAACATGCATTATTTTTGTAATATATAGTTCTTACATATTGAAACATGATATTAAACATTTCAATCACTCGAGTTCCCGTTCTATTTCAGCCTGTCCTATCCAATACCCCCAAGAGACAACCATGTTTTGACTTTTGTCACCATAATTCAGTTTTGTTCTCCTTAAACGATAGTATGTACTCTTATGTGTAGCCTCTTTGAGTGATTGACTGATTTTGTTCCTATTTCAGTAATTCCTTCATTATTACACTCCAATTTGTTATATTCACTTGTAGATGGACTGCAGTTGTTCCCTGATTTTAGTTACCATAAATAAAGCTGCTGTGTACATTTGTGCACAGGCTATTTGTGAGCATATTTCTGTTTCTCTTGGGTAAATACCTAGAAGTAGAGTTGCTAACCATAGAGAGAAAACTGTTTTACTTTAGAAAAGCCACACAGCTTAATTCCAAAGTTGTTGTACATTTCCCAGTTCATTTTTCAAAATCTGTATTTTAATTGTGTTTGTTTAAAAAAATAATTATATTTGTTGTAGGGAAGGCAAGCAAAAGAATGATTTATCTTTAACAGCATAAAGAGATATTTCTTTTTAATGGGCTTATTAAAAGGAGTATCACTGATGAGCATTAACTATCATTACCTTATTGAACACTACATTTTCTTTTTCTTCTTTTAAGAGTAGGAAGAATTTATTGGGATTTAAAAAAAACTTCCGGGCTGGGGAGATAGCTCAGCAGCCTAAGCGCCTGCCTGGCAAGTGCAAGGTCTTGAGTTCGATCCCCTGTACCAAAAATAAAATCTTCTGTCTTAGAGGAACAAGCCCAGAAAGTGAGTTTCCCAACAGCCCCACTTCTTAAAGGTGTTTTATTGAGCACGAGGTGAGGCAGACTTAAGATGTCATAGGGCTATAGCCAATATATAGTAAGATTAGACGTATAGTAACTTAGGTAATATTGATCCAGTGGCAAATTGTAGGACAGGTGTGAGCTGAGACAAAACTATTGTCAACCAATAAGTATACGACAAGTATAGTCGCTAGAGTAATATTTTTTAAATGGTGATCAAATGGGAAAACAAATCATGTGGCAGTCACACTTGCGATGAACAAGGACTTGCCCTGGAAGGGGTAGGATTAGGAGGTTTGGTCCTCCACCCCAAGATGATCGATGCCTACTTAGGATATCTTCCATTAGTTGAGCCTTAAATTTTAAATGCTTTGACTGCTGGCAAGGTTGAAAATATCTGCCTGTTTCTCTTTTCAGTTTTTATTTCTTACTGGTACACATTTGCACGGTTTTTAAAATTTGGAAATAATTTCATATAGAAAAGTTGCTAAAATAGTACAGCCTCCATATATATTTTTGACAAACTAATAAACTTTTGAAATTAGGAATTAAGCTTAGTGGTTTTTATTTTTGTTGTTGTTTTGTGGTTTGTGTGGGTTTTTTTGTTGTTGTTTTTTGGTTTTTGGTTTTTTGAGACAGGATCTGACTGTGTAGTTCGAACTGGCCTTGAGCTCACTCTGCAGCCCAGACTGGCCCCAGACTCTTGGTGATCCTTCTGCTTGGGCCTCCCAAGTGCTGGAATTATAGGCAGTACTTACTACCATGCGCAGCAATAGTTCATTTTAACTGATAAAGGAAGACCTGACAATTAATTTGTGATTGGAGATAGGGTCTCCCTACATTGCCCAGGCTGAGTTAAACTCTTGGTTCAAGTGATCTTTCTGACTCAGCCTCCCAAGTGGCTGGGAGGTATGTACCACTGTGCTCAGCTTCTAATATTTTATTTAAGCAATATATACATTGAAATTTTGGGCTCCAGGTGTAACTCAGTAGAAGAGGCCTGATCTGCTATGCATGAGACCCTGAGTTTAATCCCCAGCCCTGCCCCAAAGCAAACTTAAAACACAAAACTCACATATTTAACTAATTTGGTATAAAATAAGAATGCCAAATTGTATGACAGATTGAAAATCTAATAAATCTCTTCAGATGTAATTAATGACCTGAATGAATTTTATGAAATAGATGTGAGAATGTACACCTAGATTCAGAAACCTACAGTGGCATGATAGGCTTAGAAGGGAACTGTGAAAATGACTTGGAGGTTTTGGATATGGAGAATCTCATCCTACAGCAATAGAATTAGAATGTAGTTGGTTATTATCTTACCCGTAGTACTGTGCCGAAATCCTGGAACCCAAATGTGAAACTAGAAAGCCTTCAGGGAAAGTGATCTAATCTGTGTAAAGATTCAGTGCTATCTTCTTATGCTAGGCTGTAACGCCACACAGATACGGGGAGGGTTCACACATGAAGGAGCTCATTCTCTGGCTTGGTAACACCTAAAATAGTAGCATTAGGACCAAGCTTACAAGAAATAAAGAAATTTTTTTCAGCATGTCTTTTCAAAAGACTTTAGCATCTAATATATTCCCTGTCAGTACAAGTGTTCAGCTGTCCAGTCAGGACGTGCTTATGTGGATTGAAGCATGAAATGGGTAGTGTAATGAGTTTTAAGCCCTTTTTTGCTTGGCAGACATGCCAACTCCTTTTTGCTCCTCTGAGCCCTGGGGTGGCCTAACTCAGAGGGCCTTTTGGTCTCGAGTGGCTTCCAAGTCCTGCAGTGATTTTTCCTAAGTGCTGGGATTGCAGGGATGAACCACCCTGCTTACCTTGGAGAGCTTTCTTAACCTGATGTGATCAGTGATGCAGCAGATTAGAAAAGTTGATACACTGGTCAAATTCCATGAAAAAAAAAAAAAAAGAATGATGAACCCAAGCTAATTTTGAGTGTTCATTTAAAAGCTCTTTTCATTCCTTTACATGTATTTTTTGCTTCAAAACAAAAAATAGATGAGTGGTAGAATGCATCCTTAAAGTCTGTAAAGCTCTGAATTCAAGCACTAGCAGTGTAAGTGCAGTCAATCAATGATGTGACATATATGCATGTATGTGTGCATATGTTTGTATATATGTGTGTGTATATGTACATATACAGTCTTTAATTCATTGAAATTATTTTGAGTATAGATTGCCTGTATATTTGGACTGTTTTTAGAGTATAATGTATATTTTTTGTGTTTAACAATGCAAGGAAAAATATTTTTGTGTTAAAAGATTAAAGAGTTCTTAGTATTTAAATATGTAATTCTGGTTTCCTTTGTATCAAAATCAGAATAAACAAATGCATTTTAATCTTTACATGGAATACAATTTCCAAGACTGGGTGTGGTAGCACACACCTATAATCCCAGCTCTTGGGAGGCTGTAAACAGGCAGATCACCATGAGTCTGATCTAGTAG
>NDGN011308615.1:0-12671 GCA_002564285.1 Tympanoctomys barrerae
CAAACACTCGTTAGGAACCAAGCTGCGAGCAAGATTCTATCTACTCCCACTACCTAGCTCCATGACCTTGAACAAGTCCTACAAACACTGGAAGCTTTACTTTCTTCTTCACAACAGGATAAATTCTAAATTACCTTGGAGGGCATTGCAAGTCCTTACGGATTTCCCTTGACTAATTAGTTCAGCCTTATCTTTTTTCCTCCCTCTTTTCATCCTCGTACAGCATATATTCGTATTTTATGCTTCGTGAATGCTCAATTACTTCTATTTCCCAGAAAGTGCCCTATTTCCCTGCATCTGTGCTTTCCTCCTCGTCCACCACAAGAGTTCCTCTGAATTAGTTTCCTTCACTTCAGCCCACCCTGAAGTGTTCTCTTCACCAGGAAGCTATTTGTTGAGGCCTGAGATATCTCCTAGCATGGCTACATCACACATTTCACCTCACTCTGCTCTTCATGACGCAAATGACGTGAGCTTCATCCAGTATGTGACCTCAAGGAAATGAATCTTAACTCCCTACTCATAAACCACAAATGCTACACTTACTGGATACATTACATGATTTATTTATTTTCCTAAATAACAAAAGTTATAAAATGAATTTCCCATTTTATAGTAAACATTAATTATCAAAGAACATTCCAAAAATGTTCACTGAGCAACTGTTACATAATGAAACAGCCGATGAGGACTAAGCTACAAAGATGAGTAACACAGAACCTTTGTCCTGGTGGTGGGAAGACACGAGGAGCAGGGAGCCTTATGAATAAATGAGGGAGAACAACCTGGTAGGTTTTGTGGAGAGACAAATATTTGTTAGTACTATGGGAGACCACATGTTTTATGGAGTTTGAATCTGTCCAGAAGATATGAGGAGGCCTTATTACACAGATGAACTCTGAACTGCTCTTTAGGTTTGCGTAAGAGAATGGAATACGTGTCATTGTAAGAGAACAAAGTGAAGTGTACAGAGTGAAATGTGAATGAGTGAAATGTACGAAGTAAGAGAGTGAAAACATATTCCTTACTGTATGGTGAGGTGATCATTGTTAGAAAATAGGACAGGATATGTAGAGTCAGTTAAGTGGTGAAGGAGTCCAGGGTTAAAGCACTGTATCTTATATGTGAAGTGTAAGGAGGTCGATAATTACTTATTATTAAAAAAGATAGAAATATAGATTAGAATGACGAGAATCCAAAAAACAGGCAAATCTGTTGTTATCATGGTGCAGGAAAGGGACAAGAAGACTAGTGACCGTGACAGTACTACTGTTTCTTTTCAGCCTAACTGAGCTTGAGACAAACCAGTTACAGCCTCTTCTACCCTGACTTCCCCTTTCTCTGGTCATCTATCTCAGAAAATTTCCTATTGTATATTCATTCTTGGTCCCTCAGAAGTGTAAATCTCCTACCCTCTTGCCAGTTTTACAATGTGAGAGAGGCTTTCTCAAGCATCTGGGAATCATACCTTTTAGATGAAATACTAATTTAAAAAGATAGAGCTCATAACTTTCAGTTTCTATTGAAAGGTAAGAGGTCAACTTCAGTAAGTAGCAATAGGTAAAAGCAGGTGGTTCAATGATCTTTGCCAATTTTCCCTTTATGTTCTCTTAAAACATTTAAAGTTCACTATAGCTCTAAAACTTTGCCTTCTTTTATTTCAGTGGCATTGAGGTCAATAATCCTAACTCTACTGTAATAATCTTGGATAAATTTTTCTTATAGTTTTTAACTTGCCATGTATAATTTTCTTTCATACTTGAAAGAAATCACTTACACTGATGCAAGACAAGCACGTGGTTAATATCATATTTCTTTTTTTCTTTTTTTTTTTCCGGAACTGGAGATTGAACTCAGGCCCTTGTGCTTGCCAGGGAAGCACTTATTCCACTAAGCCATCTCCCCAGCCCAATGTCATATTTCTGGCACAGGTCTTCAGGAGTTTGCGACATGTAACAAATAGGAGACATTTAAAAAGTGAGGATGACCCTCTGATTTGTAGTCATAGATGCTTAGGTAGGTAAACAGAAGATTGTTGCAGAAGTTTGAATTCCATGGAAAACGTACTTTCTGTCACATTTTTACATTATAAACCAGCTTTCGAAGTGTTAACTAGCTACTGGACTAAGAATGAAACAAATTATGGCTGACCACCTATAAATTAGTAGACACAATTGCACAAATTTTTGTTGCAGATGTAGATTGGCACGACGTAGCTTGAATAGAGTTAAAGCTACAGTTGTGAAATGACTATTGAATTTGGAGCATACAAATATGTATCTGAATCTGGTTTTGTAACTTAGCTGCTAACCAATTTTGAACAAACCACTAAAATGTATAAGCTTCCCTCTTGACCCTTTTTATGGACAGTACCCCATGTCACACCTATGACTGATATTTAAGAGAACAATCTGTACCACCTGCTTATTCCTCCCTCTAAACTCAGGGATGGGTTGTTTAGGCCAATTGATTGGGAGGATAGTAATCAATATCATGTAAAAGGCTCAGCATTGAATAATGCACACATGGTTCTTCTCTCTCACCTCTTCTTCTTTGACATGGCAACCACTGTGATGTTGGTTTCCCCTAAGACTGGCCCTCAGAGGGACAATGATTCACAGATCCCTACTTCCCCTAGGCTACTCTAGCTTGAGTACAATGTGAGTTTTTAGGTTTCCAAGTCAATAAGGCTTTAACCAACTAGCTATAAAGTGTATCCTAATCTCTCTTACACGATTTAGGATTCAGTTGCAAAACCTAATGAAAAAATTTATCAGAAATTAGCATATAAATATTCAGTTTATATTCTGTATTATGGTTCAATGTCAAAGAAAAAAGAAACTATCTGGAATATTTTCAACTCTAACAATCAAGTGGCTAAAATAATTAAAGAACTATGACTTTGAATTGTTTTTCATATAGTACATGTATCCAAAATTCTCTTGAATAATTTTGCAGGTATTAGAGTTTTAAATTACTATAACACTTAGAGTTAATCTTCACCATTTTTTTATGCTGAGTCTTAGTAATTTCAGCCAAGTTAGAACCTTACACAACATAAATGTGTATTATTTTCCAACTTGTCTATTATTACTAAAGAAAAGCAACAAAATAACTTCTTCACAAAATACCTGCAAAAGCTACTGTGTCTTGTGGGCATTTTCAGAGTCTTAATGATTTATAATTTATAGAAATAAAATTAATTTTTATGCTTAATTTATCAGTTATTGACATTTTTAGAAACAAAGAAAAATGATATCTAGTATTTCATAGGACTAAATAAATGTTTCATCCTCTATTAAACTATTAGAATTATAATTGATACAAAACAACCTTTGAAATGAGTTTCTGTGTGTAACAAGATTAGAAGCTTCTGAAAATGTTACAGTTTGGTAAGAAATGAGCCAATTGAGTTTTTAGTCAATTCAAGAATAGATTTCCAAACTAGCAGCACCTCAGAAATGGCTTTATGTGCAGATCAGTTAGTTCTTGATTTGGAATAATTTTCAAAAGCAAAGAAAACTTGGACACAATGAGGCTTAAGGAAAGAGAAAAATTATCCAGAGTGTGAATGCTTCACTGTTCAGCTGGTTTGTCAGTCGGCATTTGAATTTCATCCTTCAAGTCGATGCAGGTGAACAGTATTTGCCATTGTGTTGTGAGTTCCAGCTCTCTACATACGTGCCCCTTAATTTTCATTGACTTTCATGGTTATCCCATTTTGAAACTGGATAGGAGTGAAGGCACTCACTCCCCTTGCCAAGTAACAAATTAGTCTCTTACATTGTTTAATAACTGCATTCAATTGCAAATGTCACCCTACAGCTATTAAACAGCTAGTTCCACATGCAAATACTTGATGGTGCATGACCTTGCTGATTAAGTGCAGTTTTCTTTCTTCCTGAAAGGGTTGTTTTTCTTAGAAGGAATATTTCATTATCCTAGATCTGAATCCAGTTTCTGCACCCATAAGTTGAAGCTGCATGAGGCATGCCACCAAACCTCAAAATAACTCTATGTCTGTGGTTTATCTGGTGAACCACTGGTATGATTGAAATGGACTAATCTAAGGTATGCATCAGAGCTTATTAAAACTATTATCGATTGCATTGTTGAAATTTTTCAAAAAAGTTCTGCCATTTTAATGCATGATTTGTATTACCTTCACCTGCAACAAAGCATTATTCTCTGCAGTTTCCAAGCAACACATATTTTACAATTACTATTTAGCATTGAATTGTGTACCTAGGTTCCTGATGCACTGTCCACATTCATGATGGGTATATTTAGAATGTAGCAGAAGAATAGAACTATGCACTCACACTGGCCAATCTGGTGTATGTCACATGTAAACTGTCTGTAAGCAAGATAAATGCATTAGGACATTCAAAGCTGAATTACATCAGTTTCCCAGAAGGAAGAATTCAATGTAGCTAAAGTTCTATTCAAAAAAGATTTTAGGATTAGAGGTTTTATTTAGGAAAAGATTTTATTTAGGAAAAGAATAGTAGAAGTTTTAAAACTGGACACTATATTCGCTCATAAAATTTTCTATGTTAATAGTATAAAAACTATCTGGTATAAATGCTATCTAATTAAAGAAGGTTCATAAATATGATAATGGTGACAATAAAACTACAGTTATACTTATGTTTGCTTATCATATGCTTGTCCTTCACCTCTGCCCTTGATGTGTACTACCATTGTTAATGCTCCCATCAACATTTCTCTTGTTGGAAAGGTACTTGACATACACAACTTTGAGGAGAAAATATTTATTTTGGCTCACGACTTTTGTAGTTTCTGTTCATGCTTGCTACAAGACAGAAACATTATGTGAAGGCACATGCTGGAGGCTAACTGCTCGAGGCAAGGCACATAAGAAGCGGAGAGGGTTGGAAAGAACATTAGGGGAGAGGAGATGGGTCCAGAAACAGGAGCAATCATTCTCCTTGTGACCTACTTCTGCCAACAAGACACCACCTCTCAAAAATACATTCAATTATGGATTCATCAATGGATTCGTCTATTCCTAGAATTTGTTTTCCCATGACTGACTACCTTCCAATGGTCCCTGTCTGAGGATTTGAGTCTTTGGGGGAGCATTTTTGATTCAAGCCAAAATACTCATGAAGTGAAATTTCACTCTTCTCTCACTGTTCTGTTCCAAGGGATATTTATTTTGCATGTGCTTTTCATGAAAAAATAAAATAAATTTCATAATCAAGTAACAGAATAACAATAGCTATTACATTCTATGTCACTCTCTTCACATGATGCACAAGCAAGGACCATTTTTGGCCTTGTTCTGTAGAAGACCCATTGCAATTTCATGCATCAGTATAAAATTTCATTAGAACTTGGATAAAGCTTTAAAATGCATCTACGGCCACATAAGAGAGTTCTTTTACTTGACTGATCCTGGAAGGGAGGGAGCCCCTTTCTCTTTGCAGGCTTCCCTATAGTTGATGTTTTTGGTATATTCTAGGTGTGAAATATCAGCAAAAATCATCAGTTCTTCAGGTGACATACTGTATTCATTTGCTTGAGCAGCTATCTTTAACTATATTGAGATATTTGATAAAAAGTGTCATCATCTGGGAGATAAAGCTTAACATTTAAAAAGATAATCTTAATGTTTTTGGAAGGTTTCTTTGGGTAAGGGAACAGTATTTTATAATAATGCAATTGAAATCTATAAGTTTTAACATTCTCATTATTATTAAACAGCACAACAATGCAATCTGCTTGGCAACATGCACTTAGAAACCAAAAAATAAGTAAATAAATAAAGAAGAAAGAAAGATAGAAAGAAAAGCTGGTTACCATGGATACATCAAAATAATGAGAAAGATGGAAAGAAAAACAGGTTACCATGGATATATCAAAATAGTCTTATGTCACTAGAAATTTTACATGCATTAGTATTCAGGTAGGTGTTCTATGCTCCACTTTTCAAAAGTTCAAAATAAATGTGATATTTGGTGATTTTAATTTTTTAAGGCAAAAATATGGGGGTAGTCATCTTCACTCCTAGTTCAATACATGCTGCTTCACTTATTCCAGTCCTAAGAAGCCATGGATTATCTATTATTTGCTTATAACCGAGTAACACTGAACATAAATGAAAAAATAATTAAAGTGATTAGAAATGATTTTTCATGTTTAGTGAGGTAATACCCATACAGTACATATGTGTTAAAGGCAGAATGGTTTAGGTTACTTTTATTTTTGTCTATTATTTTATTTCTAGGACCAGCTTCAGGAGTTGGTGCAGAGGAAGTAGAGCACCTAAAATGTCACTGCTGAATTAGGAGAGCAACTCGAATTCATTTTGTCTTAGCCTGAAGAATCTTTCTGAAAAACACTAATTTTATAAGTATTCTCTCCCTAAAAAATTCCTTTTATTTTCTCCTCATATGCCTATGTTATAATTTTTTAAAACATTTATTTGGTTTAGGGTCTCACTATGCAGCTTGGACTCAGTGGCCCTTCTGTGTCAGCCTCCCCAGCATTGGGATTACGGGCCGTGGCCGGCGTGGTCACCCAGGAGTCTAGAGCCAGCTTGACATATGGAACCGGGGATCGAACCCGAGTTCTCGCGCCTGCCAGGCAGATGCTTAGACTGCCGAACTATCTCCCCAACCCATATGCCCCTCTTGATCTTGCTTTTATGGTAAAAAGTACATCTCTGGACAACATTTTCGTATTAAATACAGAAACCTACCATCACTGGTATGTATCCTTATCAATCTCTCCATTTACCTGAAGGAAATACAATTTTTATAAAACATACTCATAACATTCTTCTTATTCATCCATATCTTTTTTTGACTTTTCAGGAACTGTATATTGTGAAATATGCCTCGTCATTCCTGTATCTCCAAGTTGTTCCTGTTTGGTACCCTCTTCTGGTTATCATTTGCAATCACCTTACAGACTGAAGATTAAATTATAGCATATATTTCTACATTTCTAGGCTGTTGGGATGTATTGTTATGATTTCACATGGTACTTTACCCCTTTTACTATTAATTCATTTATCTTAGGGAAATTTTACTAAAATAACCTATGTAACAGTCTTTTGAGTATATGCATATTCTACCAACAATTAATTCTCTAGTGCCATGAGCCTCTCATCAGTCTCCCCTCTACATCTTCTGTCATAAAGTACATATTAAGAAAATCAATGGAATGTTGAAAAATTATGCTACTGTTTCTGAAACTGTTTTAGGCACAATTTGGAGATTTTACCCAAAATTAGAAGAATAAGTCCACTGTAAAATTTAGTGGAGCTTTCTTCCAACTTTTAATTTCTTAGCATTTTGTATCTCATAAGTTTAAAAGTTTAGTACAGTGAACTATGAAACCAATTATTATTCCTGTATTTATTATACTTAATATTCTGTAAAGTGTTATTCTTTTACTTTCAAATTTAAAAAAAGCGATTCTTGTGATTTTCTTTTGCGAATGTGTATTTTATCTATGACAGGTTTTATTCTCTCATATTCAGGATTCAGAGAAGAAAAGGAATCATCTGCCTCGGGCACAAGCTCCTGTCTAGCAAGTACAAGGTCCTAAGTTTAATTTCCAGTATCAAAAAGTTATGAATCATTTGAAGTTTGTACATTAGTAGAATTGAGGTTAAATGTTATTAATTTCATTAATTACTTTAGCAAAACATGATGTGGCTTATAAAATACCAAGATTTAATAAATTCTTGTTAGGATTTGCATTTAGATATGACCCCCAAAGTCTCCTGTGGTCACAGGTGTGATTTTTCAGAGGGAGGAGGGACCTGGATCCAGGGGTGATGCTGGGATTATGGATATGATGCTGGATTAAGGGAACTTCAACCTGGATGTGAATTCTACCTACCCTAAGGGCAAGTAGCCAGGTGTAATTTAGAAGGTCCTCTGCCCTGTTTGCTGCTGCTGCTTCTGTTATCGCTGCCTGTCTTCTGCTACCAGTCTTCAGTGCCCCTGGCTTGGAACTAGCCAATTAGAGACTTAAACCTCTACAAACCGTGAACCACAGTGAACCTTTCCTCCTTTAGGTTTTGTCTTACTAATAACAAAAGGAATGAAGACAATTCTCCAAATCCACATTTTATTTGATTTTAAGTTTCCTTCATAATCTATTTCAATAACAATGAATGTAATACATTTCATTTTAATACTTTTTAATTTTAAAATAGTACATGAACATTCATCAACAAGGTCTTCCAAGCTGAGCATAATGGCACCTGCCTGTAATTCAGGCTTGAGCTCATGAATTTCAGATCAGCCCGGGCAGCACACTGAGACTTGTCTCACAAGTAGATGATTTCACTTAATATTTATTTGTGTTACAAATGTGCCTCATGCATTGAGGTAAGCATTTTAAAAGAAAAATAACAGGGAGTCCTTCTTAAAAATCAAATCCATTAGATAAATTTGAAACAGTATATATTAAAAAAGTAGATGTAGCATTAACTGAAAGTCATATTTTATAGACTTGCATTTGTTTCTCATAACATTTCACTTATCTCATTTTTTTTTTATTTTTATGTAGGAATCTGGGGTGATACAAAGATAGTGTATTTATGTTTAACCTCTTCATTCAGAATTTCAACAACATAAGTTAGAAGTCACTAATGTCAATTAAATATTTTTTTAAAAAAGAAAAACAAGGAATGAATTTACAGCAGTGGTTGAGAAGATCTGCAATTCAATGGTCTCATTCTGTTGAAAAACTATTCTGAGATAATTATGTTCACAGATGTATAGCATTCAGGGATAGAGACCCCAGTGCACCAAAATCATTGATCTGAAAAACTGTTCTCTTTTTTTTTCTTTTTTCTTTTATTTATTTATTTGTTTTGGTGGAACCAGGGATTGAACTCAGGCCCTTGCTCTTGCCTGGGAAGCTCTTATTCCACTGGGCCATCTCTCCAGCCCCGAAAATTGTTCTCTTGACATGCATACAGAGGTATTTGCTTGTTTGAAGGTGAAATTTTGGATTGAAAGGCAAATTGTAGTGAAAGAATTTCTTTTTATTCATAGAAAGGAGAGAGAGAGAGAGAGAGAGAGAGAGAGAGAGAATGCTTAGCATGCAGTAGAGATTAGAGGCAATGTTTAAAAAGGTCTTTTATTCATACAATGTTTTTAGCTAAACCAACCCATTCCGTCAAAGGTTAGAGAGACAAATGAATGCTCCTCTGAAGCACTTTGCTTCATTTATCCAGCTATTATAATAATATTTTCTTTCAGTTAAATATCGTTTAAGGGGTTCAATCCTTGGGGCCTGCCATGCTGGACCCACCCCCACGGCACACTGAGATGGCTATTGAGACTGGGCATGGCGGTGTGCGCCTGTAGTTCCAGCACTTGGGAGGCTGTAAAACAGGAGAATGACAATTCCGATCTAGCAGTGAGACCCTGAGTATCCTGTAGACCCTTCCCTAAAATACAGAAAAAAAATTAAAAAATAATTTAAAAAGTATCATTTAAGTACGACTTAAAAATTTGTAGCACAGTAGTCCCTCACTGTTTTGTGGTTTGACTTTCTCAGACTCAGTGTTTCTCTGGTTTTTCAAAAAATATTGATTTAAATTATTTATCGCTGATTTTTCGCCATTTTGTGGGTTTCTGCAGTAGTGTACGGTAGTGTGTATGTATTGATATGCATACTACTTCTGCTTTTAAGGATTTTTGCCTAAAAATTTAAAATATATAATATATATTAACATGTTAATTCTAAAATAGTAAAAGAATATCAAATCGAAATAAAATACATTGTTTACAGTATTTCTTTAGCAGATAAATACATACCATACCATACAGTGTATGTGTGTTGTTAAAATTATGTAGGTTTATTAGTTTAGAAAATGGTTAATAACATTAGAAGTGTTTTTAAAAGTGTGGGAAAGGTTTATAAGAGTGTAGGAAAGGTTCATAAAGTCTTAAAATATATATAAGTACTAAAATAAATATAACATCACTACTTTGCCGATTTTCACTTATCATGGTGGTGTTTGGAACATAACTGGTGCGGCAAATTAGGGACCACTGGAATGGCAAATTTGTAGAAATTGCAAAAAATAATTTATAATGGAAAGATTCCGTTTTCTATATGTAATAAAATATTTACCAAGACTATTTCCTTCCTGGTTTTATTGAGCGCGTCTCCTGCACACACCGGATGCCTGCAGAGACAGCGAGGCGCTGAGGAAGGCCGCACACCGGTGGGGAATCCCGCTTCCGAGAGCCGAACGGATCACTTGACATCTCCGAGATGAATCATCTACATTGCAACAAAGTCATAAAAATTGGAGATAATAAACATAAATTAACCATTTTGACTCATATTAGGTACAAATAAATGATACTTATATTATTTATTTATTTATTGAATATGTAGTACAGGGTCTACAGAGTCTCACCACACAGATCAGACTTGTAGTGATCTTCTTGTTTTCAGCCTCCCAAGTGCTGGGATTACAGGCGCGTGCCATCACGCCCCGTCTCAATTGCCGCTCAGTGCGCCCCAGGTGGGGAGGGGGCGGCACAGCACACTGGGGATTAAGCCGTGGTTCCTGAGCCTGTGTAAGCAGGCGCTTTAGTCCACTTGGCTATCGGGCCAGCCAATGGTACTTATTTTTATTAAATGAATGAAAACCATGTTGCATCTTTATTTACATGTTACTTGTTCTTTGGAGTGGGTTCCAATTTATAATTGTTATGTATTTTCATATGGTTTCTACCTGTGTTATTTTAAGGGATCCAAAGCACAATTCTGTGTCTTTTTTAGAAGTTTTGTGAAAGGAGCTGGGGATGGGCCCTGAGGAAGAGCTTATCTCATGTGGACAGAAGGTTACATTTAATATGATTGGCTGAATGTCATCGGTGCAGGGAGCTTAAGAATAGTTCTGTTTCTTGTTTTTTTTTTTGTTTTTGTTTTTTTTTCTGTGAGTAGTGGTACCTGCCTGTGATTCCAGAATTTTGGGAAGTTGAGGCAGCAGGACAACAAGCCCATTCTAGGTCATTTAGAAACATAGCAAGACATTTCTCAAAGTGGAAACAACAACAAGAAGAAGAAGAACAACACAAACCAGGCCAGTGATACAGTTTGGTGTGGAAGCTCTAGGTTTCATTTCAGTAATAAAAGAAAAAAATTAAGCAATGCATCTGTGATTCATAAATATGTGGCTATCTAACAATGACAATAAAAATCAAGTACAAATTAAGTGAGTTACTTACATGTGACAAAGTTTTACAAATTAATATGATAATCAGTCAGTGTTAGCTGCTTTGCTTCCTCCTATTGGATAAACATTTGTTAAATAAAATCATACATACTTCTTGCACCAGTTAGACCTAGAGAGAAACAGCTGAGTGTTTTCAGCCTGCTTTTAGGAATGTCTACCCAATTGTAGGCAGTTGACATAAAGCAGTAATAAGACTTCTATTTTATCACATTAGATAGTTTAATGCAAATCAAAAGCAAATTTTATAGAGAATTGAAGAGGGTAGGATTTTTGCAAAACAGATGACTTAGAAGCTACAGAGTCACATTTTGTTATTGTTATAGCGATTCTATTTTTCTGCTCAAAAAGTGCAAATAAAAAATGAGCAGCATCTAGATAATTAACCAAGTATTTATGTGAGTAATAAAAAATAAAACCTTATATTAAAAATTCCTAAAGAAAAAGAGGCCACTGTGACAATTTCTTCACAAGCATACTGTTTTAAGGCTCATGAGATGTACACACATGAATTAGTTATCAGCTGCTAGGGTGATTTAAGAGGGAAGTGATGTGCTGCAGATGCAGGATGGTTGATGAAAAACAGGTATTTGAGTAGCACATCTCCTTAGGAAGTATTTTCATCTGTATAAGATGACTCAGAATTATAGAACAGAAACAGAAATATTTGGCAGAGTTCTGGAAAACAGAGTTATCTTTCTCAGTAAATTGAAGTAAATTAATATTTAAGAAAATTTTCAAATGAGAAAGAGAACAAGGGAGAGGGCAGGAAAAGGAAGAAAAAGATTAGAAAGTAAAAAGTAGAAGCAAGGCTTTAGCACATAAAGACGGAAAGAGAGGTGGAAGGGATGGGAGGGTAAAGGGCAAGAAGAAGAATTAAAGTATATATGTACAAGGACAGATTTCCTATGAAGAGTGTTATCATTATGTATATCTAAAAAGTAGGGAAAAAAGTACTGTCATTTTTTTTTTTTTTGCTGGATGCATTACATATTCTACACCATAGAACTTCCACGCACACAAAATTCTCATAGATACTTTAATTACCTGACTTCTCAATTCTAGAAGGTTAAAGTAAATTTCTTACTGCTTTCAAAGTCTCTTTGCATGTGGCCTCAGGCCTGGGGTACAAAGACTCTGGGTGTCCCCCATGACTCTAGAAGAGCACTTAGCGAAGAAAGCCTGCCTCTGACTTCTAGGGAAGGATGGATGACTGGTGCCAGCTGTGAGAGACCTGGATGTAGGTGTACAGCAGAGCTTGTTCAAGGCATTGGACCTGAGCGTGCTAAGATATCCTTAAGAAGGCATAGTACTGCTGTGGGCACTGGCATTTAGGATACATATGGTAGATTACAGGCCTGAATAATCACTGAAACTACACTCATCAATGTGCCTCCAATTTGGCATATATATATATATATATATA
>NDGN011308624.1:0-10303 GCA_002564285.1 Tympanoctomys barrerae
AGAGAGAGAGAGAGAGAGAGAGAGAGAGAGAGGCAACTAATTTTCTCCCAGAGGTATCACAGAAAATATCAAAATATCATCGTATTACAATTACCCTTTCAGTGTACAAAATTTAGTCATAAACTTTTTGTCCCATAGCAATATTGAGGAGGTTTCTATAGACTATAACCTTGAAATATCAATCTTCACAAATAAACTAAACCAAAACAGTGGCTTTTAGAGCGGAATATGATACTTCAGATAATTTTGATGCATAGGAGAAGAATATTGGATCCCTAGTTAGAGTAAAAAGTTATTTTGAAAATAAAAGGATCACAAATGTCGTATCACTGGAAAGGTTATCATTTATTATATAGTATAGGGGGTTGTATCTTGTAAATTCTGAACTATTATATGATATATTTTGAACTATATTAATGTAAAAAAAACAAAAACAAAAATAGCATATGATTTTCAGATATTGAAATACACTACATCTAATTCTCAGGAATGGATAAGAAATGTATATGTTTTATTTTTCTGTGTGAGTGTGTCAAACTATATGTGCCCCCAGACATCACTTATTTCTTCCAATTTCCTTGGAAACATTACAACAAAATGTCAAATCTTTCCTATTTTAACAATGAGCCAAAATGGTGGCATAATCTTCAACTGACCTTTTCTTAGGCTCAATTTTTGCATTTTCCTATGGAAAATATATATTTCTTCATCAAGAATTACCCTTCAATCTGAAGTCTCATCCATTCAAATAGGTGACTATTTTTATGACCTTGAACATAAATAACTCAGAATTTATGTTCCTCAGTCCAATTTTCTTATATACTGTAAAATACTAAGTGAAATCAAACATTTCTTGGATATCTTTTACAGTGATATTTTGTAATAATCTTGAGTGTTGATGAATGACGAGGGGGAAACTTTAATTACAGCAGTTATACTTTATGACATGACTCATTCCATATTGCTTAATAGGACACATGTTTTAAGGGTAATATTTGGTTTTAAAAAACAATGACTTTTCCTATTTACCTGACAACTGAACAATATTCAGTAAGTGAGATAAAATTGATCCTGAAGAGTTTCTTTGCCAGCTGAAGCTCATCACTTCATGTTCTTATTCTACAATGGGCATTTATGTTTCCAATAGTACATTAAAGAGTACACTTATGAAATATTTAGTATATGGTACATATCTTACCAATTTTACATGAAAGCTTTAACTTCTATTAAAAATGTAATTAGAAAATTAATTTACTACAATTTTCGTTTCAATAAGAGAAAAGCAATGAAAAATGATACTTACTGCAAACAATCTCTTTTAAGAGGTTGATAAAGTCATAAAGGTGTCAATTTTTTTCCACAGATAAGGAGTAACTTTGCATAAAAATATGTTATTTAGAAGTAGAATTCTATTGTTTGAGTTATTAAATTTCCCTTAGTTGGAGAATGGACATACCTTTTATGCAATAATTATATATAATGTTTTAATTTTTCCTTGCAGTTAAGCAATAAATAAATCATTTTGATGCACCTGAGCCTTTTTCTTCATTTTTACCTGGCTTTCTTAACTCTTTCAAGATATTGCTCTGTGGGAGAATTTTCAGAACTCTTCTCCTTATTTATCTGACATTTTTTAATGTGTATTTTTTTCCAAACAACATGTACATTTGTGAAAACAAACTTTGATGTGTTTTGTGTGTGTTTCAATCATAATACTTGACACAGTGTACATAATATATGTGCCATGATTTTTGTTTCATAAATTAATTAAAATACAACCATCCTCAGCTAACATTATCTTGAAAAGATGATCATGTAAAATTCTCACACTTTTATTAAATACAGGAGGTAGAAATTTCTAATCCAAATAAAATGCTGCCAGATAAATGTGAAAATTAGAAAATAGACCACTTAAAGAGGAATCTCTTTATTCAACTATTTTCTGATTAAACTTATAGGGATTTTTACTAAAATTATAGTAGAATCAATCTTATAGGTTTTAGTATATGTGAATAAAACAATTTTGTACAGGTAAAACCATTAAGAATTTTTGGTACTGGACAATGGATAAAAAGCACATCCCCTACCCTGAGGGGAATAGGGTAGCCAAAACTAGTTCCATACAAAATAGATTAAAGTTTGCTTTCTTTTTTTTTTAACCATAGTAAAACAAAAAAATGATGCAAAAATATTTTTAAGAAATTGGTGAACTATAACTGAAGTGATAAAATTTTCTGTAAGACACACATTGTTTGCAAACAGAAAGGGAACACAGTGTTAGAGGAAGAGATAAGGGACAGGAGAGGAAGAGTTGAAGAGAGAAAGATTTGTTATTTACATGCACCATCTCCCCATAATGAATATAATCTCTATATAGTGCAAACATGACTAATAAAAATTAAAACTGCAAAAGGGAAAAAAGTCTCATACTTTATAGAAAGGCAACTGAAAATCATCATAGATTTTATTGTTTGGTCATAAAACCATATAGCTACCACACCATACTACAGGAGTAATATTTGGAGTTTGGGATTGATAAAATACTTTTATACATGTTATCAAAGCCATGATCCAATAAACACAAAAAGAACTAAATTAGACTTTATCAAACATAGAGAACAAATTTCATTTATAACTGACCCTATTAAGAACATAGGAATCAAGATATGACTTTGTTGAAAATATGTGCTAAAGACATATTTATCAATTACTTATATCTGCATAAAATGCACATTCAAAGCTGAAAATAAATACTATAAAAACATTTAGGCATTGAGAAAAAATGGATTGGTATTTTATGAACAAGAATGTACAGATGTAGGCTGGGAGATAGCTCGGTGGCATAGGAACTGCCTAGCAAGTGTAAGGTTCTGAGTTCAATTCTTGGGTACCGCAAAAACAAAAAAAACAACAACAAAAAAAATCAAGTGTAAAGATGTGAAACAAAAAGGTGAAAGCTTTTCAGCTTCACTAGCTATTAGGAGTTCAAGTATACAGTTCAAGTATTGGCAGTTAAGTATACAATCACTAACACAATTAAAGTGAAAAAGAGAAACACTGCCAAATTCTGGCAAAGGGATGCAGAAATTGGGCTGACTGGTATGCACTGGAGACATACCCTCTCAGCTAGTTACCTCCACTCACTAGAACATAGTAAGGCAAGGAAGACAAAAAGGAGGGCAATGGATCCCCTGTTCCCAGAAATGATCCTGGGTGGGCATTAAAGAGCACAGAGAGAAACTTCAATTAAGAAGGAGGTAGCAGTAAGAATTTTCTCCCTCAGTCTGGGACTCACTTGTGCAGGTTGAGTGTTTCAAACCTGCAAATATGTGACTGCTGGCAACATCAGAGGCCTCCACAGAGTGATGCAGAGATAGAAGGGAATAGCTGATGACAAGGACTACACTCTCTGGGGCTGAGTGCTGTGGGCTCAGTCATCCCGGCAGAGGGAGCAGTTGGCTGGGAGCCATCTTGGAGAGGGGCCTACTGAGCTCAAAACTCAGGGAAGCTCCTGGGTACATCTAGCTGGATTCAAGCCCACAGCTGGTGTGCTGGCTGCTGCAACCTGAAAGTATCAGATTTTAGCCCCATGACCAGGATTTGGCTGAGCTTCAGGGAAAATAAAGCTGAAGTCCCACTGAGATTATACACTATGAAGCTATTGCTCACTTGTGAGCAAAATCAACACAGATCTGGACTCTGTCTCCACACATTGCCAGCACTGCCAGCATAGGCAAACCTAGGCATGGACTTTTTACTTTCTTTTCTTCCCCTCTTTTTCATTTTTTTGTTTTTGTTGCTATTCTTTTCTTCATTGTTTGTTCTTGTTTTTATGAGTATGAACATGATTTTGTGGTTGTTGTTTTTTTTCCTTTTAGATTTTCCTTCTTTCTTTTCCTCCTGTCTTCTTGTGACACCAGTTTCTCAAAGTTTGTGTGATCCACATTTGCCCTCGAGCCTTGTTTTAAATCTCTTCCTCTTCTTTCACTTCTCCATTTATTCCCCAACATCTCTTGAATTTTCACCCACTCCTGAGGGTAAAGTTGACATATTAAGGACATTAACTGCAGATGATTTTCTGGTTTGATTTAGATTTTGTTACATATTCATATTGTTAAACGTGAAAAACTAGTGATTATCTGAGTTTGTTATTATCTAGACTGTATTTGATGCTGCTGTTGTTGCTAATGTTAACACTTTAGTCAAGGTGACATAATTGTTCTAACCAGCTGCTCCTCCTGGTATCCCAAGACTGAGATTGTCTAAGGGTCATAGGAAATACTATGGGCTTGTGGCAAAGAACCAGAGACTCTATCAAGCAGCAGTAAATCCTCATCCCAACATTGAAGAAGTAGGATCTTGCAACAGACTGAAAATCCCAAATCCCACTATGCCTGGAAGGTATACCTTGGAATACTCATTTCCTAAGGGTTTCAAATACTAGCAATTCAACAACAACTCACTGTAGACAATTTACAAACATCAAATAAGGAATTAAACTAAAAAGAAAATAAAAGAAAAGAAGAAAAGGAAAATGAGAAGATACTTAAACAAGTGCAATCCCAGACGTCCAGCTCAGCAAAGGCCAACCCAGGTGGCAACGATGTGGGATGATTTCAAAGCCACCTACCTGGCCTCTGAAGTGGTAACAATAAAGAAATGAATGGTGTAGGAAAAAGTTAAATTAGAAATAATTATTCAGATAGCTACAGAGATGGTGTCCATAATGAAAACTATACCTAGTGACTCTAGAGCAGATACAGCTAACTTAAAAACCAGAAAATATTATTAAATATGTTCAAACTTGAAAAGTTATTGAAGACCTGTTTAATTTTTATTTTATTATTTTATTTTTTATGTATTTAGTACAGGATCTGTCCCTACACAGATAAGACTCTTATTGATTCTCCTGTTTTCAGCCTCCCAAGCACTGGGATTACAGGCGTGTGCCACCACACCCAGTCTCAACCACTGTCTCAGCACACCCAGGGGGTGGAGCTCACAAGGCAAGTGGGGATCAAACTCATGGTCCCTGCCTCTGCCTAAGCAGGTGTTTCAATCAGCTGAGCTATCTGCTAGGCCCTGGAGGTCTGTTTAAAGCCTGAGTGAAATATAGCAGTGGATCTTGATTGATATGTGAGGCAAGTCTTCATATATTGAAACATAGTGAAGATGCAAATGCTTATCTCTTCAAAGGAGCTATTTTTTGTTGTTGTTGATGATGTCAGCCTCTCATCTCAAGATAAATTACTGTGTATGTTAAAGTCTATCTTGAAAAGCTCAGTACTCTCCCTCTATTCAGTTGTTTCCAGTTCCTGATTTTAATGCTTGTTTTCTGCTAAGCATCAGAACACAGAAACAGTGGTTCCCTTTCAGTGCAAGTCATGAATCACAACCTTTGTCTTATGGGTCGTCTACCAACATTCTATCCAAAGTGTAAGGCTACATATTTATCTTCAAATTACCTTTGGCAAAATAAAAAATTTACACTAACATTTTTGACAACGTTCACTTGTACAGTAGAAAAGGTTATTCTTGGGGCTGGGGAGATGGCTCAGTAGAATAAGCGCTTGCCTGGCAAGCACAAGGGCCTGAGTTCAATCCCTGGTTCCACAAAAAAAGAAAAGAAAAAAAGAAAAGAAAAGATTATTATCTGTAAATCAGCATTATTTGAAATTAAGGAACTAACCACAAACTAAATGGATGTTGCAATAATGAACAGAAACATCAACCAGGTTTTGGAGGCAGATTTATTTCCTTCCACTGGCATCGATTGGGATCACTCCCAAAATATCAAGCCCTGATCTCTGGTGGTCTAGGGCTTATAGAAAATAAGCAAGCATGAAGTACGGAAGGAGAATAGTTTTCCAATTGTGGATTGGCTTACACAATGTGCCTGTCATGACTAGCTATGCTTTACACTAAACAGCCATTTCTAATGCATAGGAGCAGCAGGATGTGTAACAGAAACTATTAGCTCGGCAACTGTGTGTTAATGCCCCACGTGGAGATTTGATAAAGACACCATGAGGACTGTCTCTGTTAACTCCACCTCTGCCTTAGCGTCCTGCCAAGTGTTTGGGGATCTTTGTCTCTAGGCATTAATTTTTTTTTTTAAAAAAAAAGAATTCTAAATGGAAAAAAAATAGAAATGATACAGAATTTCACTAAACAGTATAAGAATTCACCAATGGTTATTGATTACATAATGTTATCTTCAAATTAGTTGTTTACGTGAGACAGGGCCTCACTATGAAATTCAGGCTGGCCTTGAGTTCATTTTGCAGCTGAGGCTGGTCTACACTCACAACAATCCTCCTGTCTCAGTCTCCCAAGTGCTAAGATTACAGGCATATGCTACCACTCCTGGTGTGTTAATTATAATATTTAGTTATAATATATAACACTTTCAATAGTCACACATTTGTACGGACATTCAATGTTCAAGAATATCTTCCTCTAACACATTTTCTCTATTCCCTTTCTTTTATTTGTGCTAGCAATTTGAATTTACGAGTTTGCTAAATGTAAGTCATAATTGATGTGTTTTCTTTGTTCATGTATTTGAAACATTCCTTCACTATTACACTAGAATTACAACTTGGCTGATATTCAAATTATTAATGCATACATGTCTTCTCCTGGGTACCTTACCTCATTATTTCATGATGACCACACATTTATTACAGTTGAACTGTAACAAAGGCCACTAAATCTACCGTCTTATAGACAAAGTTAATTTTTCTCTCTAAGTGCTAGAAAGAATACTTTCTTACAATCAGTATTTCAGTATTGCAAAACCATCTTAGTTTGCTTGTTTTTTTCATTTGAGGAATTAGAATCTGAGCCTCACCCACACTAGGAAAGCACTCTGAGAACCAACCCCTTCAACATGCGTGAATAAGTAATGGCTTACTGTGTTTTGTTTTCCAAGTAATAAACATAGTTGGATTTTCTCACTAATTGATTTTATTGCAGAAAATTTTGCTTTGTAAATAATGAACAATATTACAAATTTCATTACAGTTCATTCTAAGTCGTACTCCACTCTTTTACTCTTTTTTTTTTTTTTTAATATTTTAGGGAAGAGTCTACAGGACGTTCAGGGTCTCACTACTAGATAGGACTCATAGTGTTCTGTTTGCAGCCTCCCGAGAGCTGGGATTAGAGGCGTGCTCCACCACGCCGTCTCAACCACTGGCTCAGTGTGCCCTGTGGGGGTGGGGGCTGGCATAGCAGGCCTGGGCATGAAATCCCTTGCCCCTGTGCCTACTTGCAGGCCCTTTAATCCTCTGAGCTATTTGGCGGGTGCTTTACTTTTATTTTTTTGATTCATGCTTTTCTTCCAAGACTGGGTGAATTTATGATTCAAATATCTTTGTCATGTTTTCATTATCTGAGAAATATAATTCATGATTTCAAAATAAGTTATTGAATTACATAATATTTTGTTTACACTCAAATTCAGTTAAAAGATACTTGTTAATCATAGTTTTCTACAAAATTTAAATCATATCAATTTTTGTTTCCATTCATCTGATATTAGACTTTATTTTTATTTTATCTTAATTTATTTACTTTATTATTATATTTTATTTTACTAGGAATTGCACTCAGGACCTTACACTTGTCAGGCAGGCACTGTGCTGCTGGGCTACCTCTCGGGACCTTGATTATAAAATTTACTCCTTTATTCTGTAATTATGGTGGGCTACATTAATTGACTTTATAAAAATTAATTTTAAAGAGAAAAAAGATGAAATAGCAATGAAACAGTTTCAGAACAGGCTAGTAGAACAGTTTCAATAATTAATACATTGCATATTGTTATCGTCATAGTAGTTATTCAGAGGTCAAGATGCAGACATGATATCTTGTCTAAACAATATTAGTACAAACCTTTCTTGTCATTGAACTAAGAGAAAGTACCTGTACATCTATCCTAATTATTATCTCTCTCTATATATATATAATATATATAATATATATATTATATATATAAATATAATATATAATATATTATATATATATTCACAACATTAAATGCAGAAGATACTGACTTTTCATTATGAAATCAAAAGCATCCCCCAAATAAAACAAAGTTCACTATCTTATATTATACATTTATAAGGTTGTTAATTTTCACATTATGTTGACATATTTTGGAAAATGTCTTCACATACATTGAGGAGATTAACCATTAATTCTCTCTTCTTGATGACGGGTCTTGTTATCCAAGTTATACCTGTATGATCAAAGCTGTTGTCTTGGATTTCTGAAGAATTTTTTAGTTATTTCTAACTTCTGAGGCCTTTGGCTGCAAATAAAATAATCTTGAAATGATAGTCTAGAAATATCTGTTGCTGCCTGTGATCACAAGTCACACAGAGCAAAAGAACCCTGAACAATGGACTCCCAAAGATTCTAAATTACCCTTAAAAACATTTTAATATTTTCTAATCTGATCTCATAGTTAAGTATTCCACTGTTTTTATTTATACAAGGCCTCATTTATTTCAAAGTTGCAAAGGTGGGTTTTTGTTGCTACTTGTGTTTTATTTTTTTCTATTTTCCTGCTATGTTCCTTGTTTTGCTACCTGATTTGTCACCTCTGCTTACTAGAGGAATATCTATTCAAACACTATGTAGGTGCAGACTTGCTTTGGTCTTCAGTTACTCGTGATCCCGTTCCTTGTATGAATTCCATTGTTACAGGTTCACTTGACTTCTCCTCATCTACTTTCATTTTTAGAATTTTCAAATTTTGCTCTTGAATGTATATCTTACATGTATTTCCTTCAGGATATGATTGCGAACAACCTTAACAGAACCTACTTAATAATCCAAAGATTCGAAGTTTCCAGAAATCCACATGTTAAGGATTCTCACAGGCTACAAAGAAATGAAGGTCTAACATGTCCTTAAAAAGTTATTCTCTGAAAGTTTATTACAGTAAGTTTTGTTTACTCTTTCTTCATTCTTACCTTTTTGACAGGTTTAAAATAGTAGTGATTTTTGTAGCAACTTTCCTTTGCAGTAGACCTTGCCTGTTGGTTCATAATATAAACAGCATAATATAAAGATAAGCTGAATGGATAAAAATTATGTTGTCTCTTTATATAATGAAGTACTACTCATCCATAAAGAAGAATAAACTTGGGGTTTTTATAGGTAACTGAATACAACTAGATGCCATAATCAGAAGTGAAACAAATCAGATTCACATGTGTAAACATCATATTGTCTCCCAGGTGTGAGAAAATAAAAGAGTAAATAAATTCTAAAATGTAGAATAGATATAGTGAACTGGGAAGAAATTATTCAAAAGGACAAAGGAACCAGGATGGGTAAAAGGGGATAAGGGGATAGACAGGACAGAAGGGAAAAGGGAAAATTTTAAATCAGTTATATTTTTAGTGTCTCTTAGTTCATTACAAAGGAAAGTTTCTCTTATATTGATTGGAGAAAATTTTTATGCCCATACCTTGTATCCTGAACAACCACTTTAAAGAACATCATGTGATGTATTTCCTATTGTCATTCTCCTACCATTTTGTCATTCTCCTACTATTTTGTTATGACATTTTATTTTACCTTCTTTTTCATAAAATGAAAAGTACAGCGCTGTACAGTCAAATTCTCTTTATAATTGAAGTTCATCTAATAGAGATAAATAAATATCTTTAAACAATTAAAAAGGTTAACTGAGTTCCAGTATGTTTTAATGAAACACATCACACTTTTCTTTATTGCTTTAATTAGTGGTAAGTGGCTGTCACTCTCTAAGAAATTATAATCATGCAAAATATAAGCAATGATAATTTTGAGTGTTATAATAGACCATTGTAAGCAACTAGCAGTGTCTACTACATGTTATAAAAATGTGTATCTGAAATAATATTGGACATCTCAATTATTTGTTTCTAGGAAAAAGTTCAAATGTGAAGATTGTTCTACACTATTAAAACTAACAAGAAATAAGAATAAAACAGTTTTATTAATTTCCACAACATAATATGAAGATAAAAATTGATGCAACAAAATTCCTGTAGTAAAGATGTTAGAAAAGCCCAATTCCAGCCCAGGACTGGCACAGCTCAGACATGGCATACATGCCTGGGGTGTAACCCTGCAGCTGTAAACCCTGCAGAGAGTGTAGAGGATAGGTCCTCCCAGGTAGTCCAGGAGCAGAACATCTCCTCATAGGGGCACAACAGTTTCACCCTCAAGAGCAGCAGCCAGAAGAAGCTGAGCACAACAGCCAGGCCCTAGCCAGGCACAGCTGGATAAGTACACACTCTGT
>NDGN011308634.1:0-13122 GCA_002564285.1 Tympanoctomys barrerae
TCTGAGTCTAATCTAGTAGTGACACCCTGAACACCATGTAGACCCTTCCCTAAAATATAAACAAAACAAAACCAAAAAAAACCCCTTGATTTTCAGTACACCTTTTCACTGTACTTGGCCAAACTTTCCTGTGCTCAGCAGTCTGCACACAACCTGCATAACAAGAATTTTTTGTTAATGTGACAGTGCTTGTCTGGATTATTCAATTGTTGGACAGTTGGGTGCATTCCCAAGTTATGGTCATTCCAGACTTCTGAATAGCCCTGCTGAATCCCCTTTCCTCTGTGGATCCTTTCCTTAGAAATGCACTTCCTTACATGGGCGTACTGGGTCAAAGGACTTTATGAACAGTTTATAGTCCTCGAACATACTTTTCAGCTCGTGCCCTGGAGGCGTTGACCTCTGGCCCCGCCCGAGGGGGCGGGGCGGCGGAGGCGTGGATGCAAAGCAGTTTTCAGTCTCTCTCCGGGTCTCTGGCTTTTCAGCCCCTGCTGGGCGAGGCACAGAACTCCTTGCAAGCCCCAGGATTTCGGCTCCTACCCCGGGGGCCGGGGGCCACTCTTACAGGCCCAGCAGTCCCACTGATACTTTCCAACCTCGGCTGCCGGGCACCCCCAATTCCTGGCCCCAGTGCGCAGGCGCCCCTGTGGCTCGGCCGCAGCCGCTGCGCCCCACAGATCGCCAGATCCGGGCGACTTTGCAGGGCCGTGAGCCGGCGCCCTTGGCCCCGTGGGGGCGCGACGAGCCTCAGTGAGGACGGCGGCTCCGGAGTGCCGTTCTTGTCCCCAACTTCTCTTCTTCTTGGGATCTCAAACATTAGCGGAAGGGGGTCGAAAAGGAAGCGAGGCAGCACATTTTAGAGAGAGAGGCACGGGGAGGCAGCAGGGGTAGGAGGAAGCCCAGAGCGGCGGGCGGGACCAGGTGCGCGCGCAGGCGGTGGGCGTGGCCTGCGCGCGCGGGGCGGGCAGAGGGGCTTCTGGGTAGCGGCGGCGCGCGAGCAGGGCAGGGCCGCGGAGCGGGCACGCGTGTGAAGGGAGCGTTGTCGCGAGGCCTGGAGGCGGCGGCGGCCACCATGGGAGCGGAGCGGCGGCAGTAGTCGCCGGAGCCTAGGCTGCGGCCTCCAGAGCCCCTCGGGGCGGAGGGGCGGGGACGCCGCCCGCGCTCGTCGCTCCCTCTGGGGCCTCGGAGCGGCGCCCCTATCCGTCCCGAGTCGCGGCCCCCACGGCGGGCGCTGGGCCCGGGCGGAGCCCCGGGGCGCGGGGGCGGCGCGAGGCCCCAGGCAGCGGCATGAGCAAGGCCCCGCCGCCCGGGAAGATGCCCAGTGACCCCGAGGAGGCCGGGCCCGGGGACGGGTCCGCGGACCGCCGCGGGAAGCTGGACGCTCTGCTCCGGGACCCGCGCTCGCCCATCAACGTGGACAGTCTGCTGGTAGGTGCCCGGCCGGGTCCCTGCTGCCCTCCAGCCTCTAGAACGGCGTTGCGGCGCGGATCCTCCCACCGTGGGTCGGGGTCCTCCCCTGTGCTGCCAGGCAACATCCGCGCCTCCTTCCCGCCTACCCGCAGGTTTAGGGAGGAAAAGCGGTGCCCTGGCCCTGCTTCCAGCGGAGCAGCCGAGGTTGCAAAGTGTCACGCTGCCTAGGCGCGAGCAGATGACCGTGGGCAGTGCCCACCCGGGTGCGCGTGAAGCGCCGCGTCCACTGTTTCCCTTTAGTAGGTGCACACCTAGCCAGTTTTGCTGTTTGCTGTTATCGCTGAGCATTCCTTCGGAGCTATTTGGTGCATCTTAACTTATGTAAATTGAATTTTCCCAAGGTTGTTGCGCCAGTCTGTATCGTGGAGTGGAAAGAATCTGCCCCCTGCATCTTATCTTTTCTAAGGACGCCCTTAGAAATCCAGATTCATCGCCATGTACAGGGTGCTTGTGACTCTTGATTAAGAGGCAAACATGTTTTGCAAGGAAATGAACTGTGCAGTTCTGTCATATTTCTTTTGCTAGGGTTGACAATTGGCTCTTCCAGACAGTTTAAGAGTGTAGGAGAGCTATAGTAATAGGAAAAGGTGGTGTGGATAGGAAAAGGGAAGAAGAGAGCAGAAAGGGTCCTCTGGAAGCAAGCTCTGGAAGGCTGAAGTTAAGGTGGGCGTTCACACCTTCTGCTGCAGGACGCGCAGGACGCGATGTTCAGCCCTGGGTCTTTCTGGGAAAAAGCTAGTGACTGCGCTGAGAAAAACCGCCTCTTCCCTTGCCACTGCCTGACTTCTCTTCTGAGGCTGTTGGTTATCCTTTGGGGTTTCTGGAATCATTTGTACAGTGACTCAGTCCTGTCTGGCCAAAATACAGGAACTGACCTAAAAGCGTATCTTTCTGTACAAAGTGTAGAACGTAGCGATGTTGTATCACTTTGTACGATGTGCCGAACTGTACCTGAATGGAGAAAATGCTGTGTTGGTCTGGTTAGGTATTTGCTTTTACTGAAGTTCCGGTTAAGGTGTTGGGAATGGGATTGGCTGCGTGGAGGTCTTCATCTTTCCTAAACTAACGCAGACTAGCTTCACTCCCAGTTCACTCTCAGTATTTTCACTTTGGTATTTTGCTGGTGAAACTTTGACCTAAGGCCAGAAAGTTCAGTTAAAAATAGTACCTCAATCCTTGATGAATCTCAAGTATTCATCAGGTTTGGACTGAAACCCAGATAAAATTGTTTTGTTTCCACTTTACTTTTATCCCTTGGGTTTTATAGTGATGTTAATTACAATTATTAGGGTTATTCACATCTTGGAACTAAGCTGTTTATACTTGTGATGTGATCATACATTTTGCTTTGATATTTTCTGAATAATTAAGATGAAGACTGAATTTTAAAACTGAAACATCGCACATATTCCATAAACAGTACAGTCCATTTAGTACTTGAGGCAACCAAGAGACATCCATTAAGGTGATATCAGCGATATGAGAATTGACATGGCTGTTGCTGGCTTGACAGCACTGTTATTGCTGCTTTTAATTGCTTAAATATCATTCTGAAGGTGAATATGAGTGATTGTTGAAGTGCAGTAAGCCTTGCCAAGCTGAAAAGTGAACAGGTTTCCAGGAGAAATGTTTTGTGGAGAAACATTTCTCCTGCTTCTGTTGAAAATGGACACAAGTGAAAAAAAAAAGTTTAAATTTATAAAAATTAGTTTTAAATATGTGTATTTCACCGTGTGAAATATTGGAATGAATTAATTTTTTGTGAATTAATTTTTAATTGGTAACGTTTACATAAAAATTGGATATTGCAACTATTTGAAGTCCATTTGGGTGCATTAAGTACATTTATGTTGCTATGCAGACAATCCCTTTCCACAACTTTTCCTCATTTGCAAACTGAAACTGCAAATTAATCTTTGAAAGAATGCTATAAAACCTTTTGTTTCTTAAAATACTGATGAAAGAATGGCTGGTATCAGTTTAACAATTTGAAATGTAACCACGTAAGCTGCATTTCACAACTGCTCATTGTTTTACTGCACATCATTTTTGTTTTGCTTTAGAAAATATGTGTTTATTAGAGAAAATTTAGGGAATATAATCTAATAGGGACACAGCACGCAGCACAGTCCTTTTCCTCAGGAGTCCAGAGAAGGATCGGTGGGCTTCACTGCCCTGAATGACAAAGGAAAACGATTTGCATGTGCCAGAAGTAACTGTGAAGCTATCAGTATCCCAGGCCAGAAGCCACTTGTGGAGGAAAGTCACCCAGATAACGCACTCACACTCAGCGCTGGACACTGGAGTGCCCTTTAAATGTATCTCTTGGTCCTTTGACATATTTTTAGTTAATTGGTTTAACTTTTCTTTTAAAAATAAAATGGTTTCATTTACAACTTTCTGGTTACATAATTTTTGGTCTTTGTCATTATCATTTCGCCATCATGAAAGTGCTAGCAGTCCCCAGGCATGAATGAAGCTGGATTTTAAGACTGTCTCAATGAGGAGACCAAATTACTTTTTTCTTTGCTGAAGCTGCTGGTTACTTTGTCGGGGAGCTTAAATTAATCAGAAGATAATGTATCTTTTTGTGTTGCAGATTGTGAGCTGCTTGATATTAAGTAAAAATAGCTTTGAGAAAGGTTTGCTTCTCTAATACTTGGGGTAGGGTGGAGGGACTCTGGAGATCTGTTTTTGCAGTGCTTGAAGCCTTTGTAAGTACCTGTGCTTTGTTGTCAAGACTAGATCCTCACAGTGCTTGCCTATTATGGTAAAAAGAATTGTTTTAGCATTGTGCTGAGAAATGGCTTTCTAAAGTCTGTGCTTCTGGATTTCCATTTATTTTACTTTTTCCAAGAGTAAACCAGTCATCTAATCTGTAGGATTTAGGCAAACTATTACTTAAGACTTATGTGAATGAGTAAAGGTGATTAAACATTTATGTACCATTTTCCGTGGTTCACTCATTACTGAGTGATATCAGTATACCTATAGACCATGTATTTCATGTCACAGTACATAGTTTTTTTTCTTTCAGCTTGGTGCTATTTGTCTAATTAAAATAGAATAAAAATTGAAAATTGTTAAAATTGTTTTATACTTTTTTTTTTTTTTGGTGGTGGTGCTAAGGAATCAAACCACGGGCCTTGTGCATGCAAGGCAAGAACTCTACTGCTGAGCCACATCCCCAGCAACCCCTACACATGTATTCCTTTTGTGAAATAAGGGTTGGACATTTATGGCATATAGACTGGTTTATTTTATTTTATTATTATTATTATTTTTTGGCAGAACCAGGGATTGAACTCAGACCCTTGTGCTTGCCAGGGAAGCGCTTATTCCACTGAGCCATTTCCCCAACCCCTATTTTATTTATTTTAGATTGGTTTATTTTATTTTATTTTATTTTTATGTTTCCTTTATTTCTTTTTTTTTTATGGTCATCTCAGCCCACCCTGGGGGCGGGGCTGGCATGGCATGTGGTGCTGGGGATCAAACCGAGGTCCTTGAATGTTTGCCTAAGCTTGCCTAAGCAGGTGCTTTAGACGACTGAGCTATCTCACCAGCCCTAGATTGGTTTATTTTAAAGCTTACATTTTTCTCGCTCTTTTTTTTTTCCATAATTTTGAGTGTTTCTCATTATCATTTGATTTTACCATCATGAAATTGCTAGCAGTCCTTAAGCATAAATGAAGCTTATAGCATTCTCTCTTGGTGTAGATAGTAATAGCTTTCCAGAAACATTCAGTAGTTTAGGAAACAGAAGTTTTTATAGTATTCTTTCAAAGCTGGATTTGAGCTCACCGTGTAGTCCAGGCTGGCCTTGAACTTGCCACAATCCTCTTGCTTCAGCCACCCTTCTGAATGCTGGGGATTACAGGTGTGCACCACCACACCTGGCCTAAAGGTTGCATTTTGATAGAAAATTTTAAAAATAATATATAAAGTTTACTATTTAGGTAATGTTGAATTTCTTTGCAGGTCCACAGTTCCTTATTCACAAATCTGATATAGGAAAAGCTCTGAAAACCAAGTTTTTGCTAAGGTTTACTTGTTGACCTGATCTGATGTTACAGTGTTTAGTTCATTCATCTCTCTTGGTGCAGGTAGTAATAGCTTTCACTCCAGAAATGTTTATGTGCTTGATTTCAAGATAATGCTCCAGATTTTCAAAAGGCCTTTTGGAAACATACAGTATAAGTACTATGTTACTTTTCTAAAACAGACAAACAAGGAAGTGAGCAAGTGCACAAACTCCAGTTTAAAACATCTTGGTTTTGCAGCCATAATAGGCTAATAAAGGAAATGCGGGCTGGTAGACTTCTGAATAGTTGTAAAGATTAGTGGATAACTGTCTTGAGACACACTTTGGTTACTTTCTCCATGCTGGAACAACATATCCAACACTCAGAAGTTGAAAGAAGAAAGGGTTTATTTTAGCTCACAGTTTATGGAGGTTTCGGTGTATACTGGCTGCTTCCAAATGGCATTGCAGAAGGGTATCACAGAGGAGAGACAGTCCATGGAATGGTAGGTACGGGGCTGCTGCGGCTGTGCCTGCAGCCCAGGCTGCAACAGATCTTCCTTTCTCTCCATCCCATCCAGGCTTTAAGCCACACCCAGGGTGGAGCTTCCCATTATTTATCCACACCCAGAACTATGCCAAACCAATCATTGCATTGATTTGGTTCCCACATCTTTAATCCACAAACCCTAGATGGAGCTGCCTCTGAGAAGCCCCTCATATGAGTCCATAAGGCTTTGGAGGGGGGGACATACAGACAAGCCATTACAAGGCCTGAGTTTGTTTTTGCTGAAGCATAGTCAGAACTCTTTCCTCATTTTAAGTTCTGAGAAAAAAATATATAGCATTCAAGTTCAGTGTTGAAGCATGAGGGCCATTAATGAAGTTGCACAGTAGATACAACACTGACTAAAATTACCTACATGCTGCTGCTTGGTTCGGTCTGGCATCCACTTAACTGCTTCCTTGCAAGTTTTAGTACTATTCTTTTGCTTCATTTCACAATTTATATTTGTGCATGTCCCTGAACGTTTTAACATTTGCTTTTTTTTTTTTTTTAACCTGGCCCAGGCTGCCCAAGGGCATGTCTGGTGAGGCAAGTAGAACTGGGGATCGAACCTTGGTCCCCAGGACCGGACTGGGTTTGCCCAAGCAGGTGCTTAAACAACTGAGCTAACCCTTAATCCCCCCCCCCTGCAATTTGTTTCATATTGCTGGCCACTATAAGTCATTTAGCTCTAGTTTACTTGATGGCTATTTATATATATTTTTTCTGTTGTAGAAAATGTGGCTGGGACCATTCCTGAGCTAATTCATAGAAAGAATTTCTGTATACAAGGTGTGTGTGTGTGTGTGTGTGTGTGTGTGTGTGTATCTGGGAGTACATTTGCTGAATTTCAAGATATATCTGGCATAACTATTTAACAGAGGTTAAATTTTTTACTTTGATTGTAATGCATTTAAAGAAGATGGCAAAGGTGAAAGAATTCACAGTGAAATACTCAATATCTAATTACTTTTCTTTCATTGAAACAGGGTCTTGCTGTGTAGTTCAGATTGACCTTAAGCTCAGTATGTAGTGTAGGCTGTCCTTGAATTTACTGGGATCCTTCTGCCTCAGCCTTCCAAGTGCTGGAATTACAGGCATGAGCTTGGCTGCATTGCTATTTCCCTCTATTTTTGATTCATTTAAAGGAAGTTAGAGGCGATGGTATGTTTCACTTAAATATTTCAGCATGCAGTATGTGTTTAGCTCTTTAAATAAAAGATTAAAATAATTTATGAGAGAAGGAATATACAGATCTTAAATGTACCACTGATGAGTTTTGACAGATGCACATATGATGCAAATTCTTATCAAAATACTTGATGACTAATCACTTGGTAATATATTGTTATTACCAAGCAAGAAATCTTGCTCATTTTTTTTTTTTTTAACTGTTTCCATGCTCCATTCTCTTAGGGCTAATTGCTTTATTGTTGTTTCCCCAAAAGAATGCTTTTGTCTCCTCTAGAATGTCACATACTGGGAATCATACAGTATATATTTTTAGCATGTGACTTCTTTAGGTCAGCATAGATTCATCTATGTTATTGTGTGGATCAGCAAAATATGTTTTTATTGCTGGATTTTATTGTTATATATTAAGTAAGTCACAGTCTATTGAGCTATCTCCTATTGAGGAACACCAGGTTGTTCTTAAGTTTTTGTTTTACTAAGGTATACATTGGTTCTTTCTAAAGCTGCTGTGAACAATTGGTAGTATGTCCTTGGGTGCATAGCCTGTTGTGGAATTGCTGTGTAATAGGGTAGATGGATGTTAGCTCTAAGGACACTGCCAGGTCTTTTTAAAAGTGTTTATACCATTTTACTCCCTCAGTTGCTCCACATCCCCCCCAACTCCCCAGTCTTCTACATTTGAACCATGCTGTTGTGGGCAGTGATATCTCCTTGTAATTTTAATTTGCATATCCTTGATGACTAATCACTTATGTATAAATCTTCCTTTGTGAGTCAGCTGTTCAGATATTTTTGCCAGTTAAAATGTCCCAGATTAGCCAGAATGCCGGTAGTGCTATCTCTCTAGGAGGCTGAGGCAAGATTGCCACAAGTTAGAGGCCAGCCTGACCTACATAGTGAGTTCAAGACCAGCCTGGTCTACACAGCAAGACCCTGTGTAAAATTTTTTTAGAAAGGATTTTTCTCTCTTTAGTATGTCTGTTTTATAATTAAAATTTTTTGCTGGGGTGTTGGGGAGATAGCTCAGTAGAATAAGCGCCTGCCTGGCAAGTGCAAGGTCCTGAGTTCATTACCTGGCACCACAAAAATAAATAAATAATTTTTTTCTGAGCATGTTGATATATACCTGTAATCCCAGCACTTTAGGAGGTTGAGATAGGAGGATCAAAAACTCAAATTCAATCGGGGGAACTTTGAGATTTATCGAGACTAAGTCTCAAAATTCACAACAATAAAAAGGGACTGAGATGTAGCACAGTGCAATGGGGGCAGGAAAGTGGTTATTGTTTTTCCTGCCCAATTAATCATTGCCTATTCTAGAAGATCTGGAAGCTTTATGGTTAAATCTTACTTTTAGATCTGGGTTATGTTTCAAGCCAAAGTTACTGAGTGGTATGAGTTACTATTTTTCTTTTTAAATGACTAGTTATTCAGACTATTCACTCTCATTTTTCTTAATTTTTTTTCTCCCCTCTGGTACTGGGAATCAAACTCAATACATATATGGGCTGTTAGTGATTTGGGCTACTAGTGAAGAGACTGGGGGTGGCCCAGTGTGAATACAACTCTAGAAAGTGATACCAAAAAACCATTCCCTCACAGGTGGGCAGACTGTGTGAGCTTCTGTTTAACTCCACAGCAACTGTGGGTACACTTGGGTGCTGGTATTCACTTATCCTTGACAGAAAGTATTCTCGTTGCTTTTCTTCACCTTTGTGAAAAGCACTTGGTTCCTTGGTTTGCATTTATGTATTGGGGTGTAAGTGTGCTGACAGGAAAATGCTAGAATTCCTGTTTGATTCATTGTTGATCTTTTAGGAAATGAAGCTGAAGACCTAATGACTTTATGGCTTATCGCCTCTTTTGGCTACTGGGTTTAGATATCTAAAAATGTTTTTTGTTTTTGTTACAGTTGATTCACCACTTGGTAATTTAGGTCTTTTTGTATTTTTAGGGAAGGGTCTACAGGGTGTTCAGGATCTCACTACTAGATCGACTTTAAGTGAACTGCCTGTTTACAGCCTTCTAAGAGCTGGGATTACAGGCGCATGCCACCACGCCCAGTCTCAATTGCAGTCTCAGCGTGCCTGGGGATTGAACCCCCCAGATCCCTGCATCTGCTTGCAGGCAATTTAATTCACTGAGCTATTTGGCTGGCCCTTGTATTTAGGTCTTGGTTTTCATTATTTTCCAGGAGTTTCAAACTTCTTTAGTTTTTTTTTTTTTTTTTAATTCTGTAGCTATAAAGCAAGAGATGGAGTTATTTATTTATAATGTATTTGGTACAGAGTTTCACTTCACAGCTCGGACTCATGG
Organism: Tympanoctomys barrerae; assembly: GCA_002564285.1. Lineage (NCBI taxonomy): Eukaryota > Metazoa > Chordata > Mammalia > Rodentia > Octodontidae > Tympanoctomys > Tympanoctomys barrerae. The sequence goes on from NDGN011308634.1 coordinate 9,552, forward strand.
TGATCCTCCTGTTTTCAGCCTCCCCAGTGCTGGGATTACAGGTATGCACCACCATGTCCTGACTTGGTCACCAGCTCAGCGTGCCCATGGGCAGGGCTGGCATGGCATGTTGTGCTGGGAACCGAACCCTAGTCCCTGTGCTTGCCTAAGCAAGCGCTTAGTTCACTGAGCTATCTCGCTGGCCTGAGATAATATTTTTAATATAAAAGATTTCAACTAATTTTATTTTGTACTCATTATTAGTGCTTTTTTTTTTTTTAATGCCTACAAAAGTGGCAAGCAGAAGAGCCTCCTTCAGCAGTATTTTATGTAGATGGAGATGGCCAGAGCAGGGCTGGTATCATGTTATCACTCACAGGGTGTGTTAGGGAAGGCTTAATACACTAAACATTTTCCTTTGCAGCTTGGTTAGGAGCACTAAATACTGTGGAAATAGATTTTTGTTTGATGAAGTCCAAAATAAAACATCTTGTATGTTCTTGCCACTTTGTTCTCACCTAAGCATGGAGAGAAGATGATGCATGGACATCTGTACGTGCAGAGGATGGCCTTGAGAGGTAGACATAGCAGAAGGACATGAACTAATTTAGCCACTTTCTGGGTTGTGGTGAAACAAAGTGTCTTGGAAAAGATTTCAGCTATTTTTATTTTGTATTTTAGAAGAAGCACAGATACTTTGTGTGGGTGGAACAGCCCTTATCACTTATGTGTCATCTGTTCTCCCACCTTTTCTTCTGGTTAATCATGTTCAGTTCCTTAGGAATCTAGGTGATTATGCTTTGTGAATAAGGACAGATAAAGTGCTGGCGATGTGTTCCAGGGTGAAACCCTTTAAAATATCATATTGGATGTTATTAATAATAAGGCATTTATTTATCAACAAAATTAGATACAAAGGATATAAGAGACTTTGATCACAAATCCAGAATATATTACAAACCATAATGAATGGCTCTCAAAAATTTTAGATAATATTAAGCATTCTCATTACTAGCATTTTTATTTGCTTTGACTTGGTTAATGTTTGTATTATTTATCTTTTTCTAATAAAGTAAATTATTAATTTTCATGTTGCGTTTCTGTTATAAACAAAACAGTTACAGAAGGGTTAGGGTTACAGCATCCTTCAGCAAGTACTGGTGGTGTTTAGTTAGACACAGAGCAGACACAGTGTGTCTCAGTTACTTTTCTCTCAGTGTTGGGACAAAATATCTAACACCCAAAATTAAGGAAGGAAAAGTTGATGTAGCTCACAGTTCATAGAGGTTTCAGTCCGTACTCAGGAGGCTCCAAGGCAGAGTGGCACCTGGCAGAACGCAGCAGTTCATGGTAGTGGAAACAGCAAGAGCAAAAAGGGAGGAGCAGCGGCAGAGAGCAGGCCTCTTCCTCTCCCTTAGTGGGTTCAGGCTATCCTCCCTAGGGTGGGTGTAGCACTCACACACATAATCCCAGTATTGGATCATGAGTTAATCACAAACTCTAGAAGCCTGTTCCATGACTGCATGAGACTTTGGGGAGACAGCTAGACACCAACTGTAACACAGTGTGTGTTGCCTGCAGGAGATTCCTGACAATTACTGGCTGGGTTAATAGGTATAACTTTAAAAAAAAAAATAGGTATAACTTGTAGGTGTAATGCAATTGATGGGACATGCTTCTATTCTTTGCTTTTAGAATTAACTGAGACAAAACAGATGCTGAAAAACAGTAAACCTATTTGCTAACTTTGCTAGTTCTTTTTATTTTCAAAGCTTTATGGTATACTTTATGTACTGTAAATCTACCCATTGTAAGTATACAATTTAAAGATTTTCATGAAAATGTTAGGGTTGTGTAATTGTCACCACTATCTATTTTTTATTACTCCCTAAAATTACCTTGAGCAGGTTTATAGTTCATCTTGATTCATTCCCAGTCAGCTGCTCATCTGCATTGTCTATAAATTCATTATTTGTATAAATTCTATATAAGTGGAATCAGATAATATGTGGACGTTTGCCATTCATCTAGCATAATGCTGAGCTTGTGTGTGTTGCAGCACATATCACTTCATAGCTTACTCTTTCATTGCCAAGTAGTATTCCATTGCATGGATGTATTACATTTTGTGAATGAATTAAATGAAGATTTATGTTCTCATTTCTCCTGGGCAGATTTGAAGGGATAAGACTGCAGGATCGTATCTTCAACTTATTGTTTAGACTTAGGAAACGAAGTCTTGAGCTGGGCATGGTGACGTATGCCTGTAATCCTAGCACTGGGGAGGCTTAGGCAGGAGTGTTGCAAGTTCAAAATCAGCCTGGGCTACAAAGTGAGCTCAAGGCCAGCCTGAACTGCACAGGGAGATCCTGCTTCAAAAAGACAAAGACAAAAAAAAAAAAAAAAAAGAGGAAGAAGTCTCCTCCGTCCATAGTCTTCTTGATTCATGGGAAGACTGAAGGTACCAAAGGAGATGCCTTAACTCTCTGGTCCTTGACTCATCAGCTTATCTCTTCTACACCAGTTGTTCTTCCGTTTCAGTGGATGCAGTGCCCATTATTCTGTTTGAAGCTCTTTTCCAACTGTGTTCTGGGTCTCATTCTCCTTCCTGCTGAGGAACATGCTGTTTCTATCTCTTAATTTTGCTTCTTTCTCATTTTGCTCAGGTTTAAGTGTTTCACCCAAAAGACAGACTAGTAAAAACAGCAGCATAGCCATAGAAAGAGACCTGTTGTTCTGCCTTCTTGGGTCTATATTTTCCCTAGGACTTTGTCATTTATATACGCATGACTTCATGGTTTCCTTCTGAAAGCCCATCTCTGAGCTCAGCCTTCCGTGTCCAGTGACCTCCTGGGCCTTCTGCCGAGTGCACTGCAGCTGTTTATAGAGTAGGTCCCAGATCTGCTTTTCATTTTCTTGTTCTCAGTGACTTTTTGTTACCATTTTGGTGTGGACCAAGCCAGAAATCCCCACGGGTAGCCATTACCTTTGATCTCATATTCAGTCTCCAGGTCGGGCCAGTGTTTCACTTCGCTCCTATGCCCTGCTGCTTTCTTGTTTCATGACCATCCTGTTATTTCTTTTTTCTTTTTTTTTTTTTTTGTGAAACTGGGGATTGAACTCGCCCTTGCGCTTGCCAGGGAAGTGCTTATTCTATTGAGCCATCTCCCCGGCCCCTATTTCTGTAATTTTACAGTAGCCTCATCTAGTGTTCCTTCTGTTAACCTTCTACCCATTTTCTGCTGTCCATCCAGGCTATCAGTGCAGATCTCTCGTCCTCGTGCTGTTCCCTATCAGAAAATACTTAAAAGACTAAGCACTTGCCAGGGGAAATTTCATTGTTTAAAAAAAATTGTTCATTATCTGACTTCTTACTTTTCCATTTCTCTTAGTTATTTCTCCCTTTCTCCCACATTCCAAGCATTTTAAATAGATTTTGTTTGAAGTTGCGCTGTTTCTTCCTTTTTTAAAAAAATTGATTAGTACAGGGTCTACAGGGCCTCACTACATAGATGGGACTCGTGGGGCTGGGGAGATGGCTCAGTGGAATAAGTGCTTCCCCGGCAAGCACAAGGGCCTGAATTCAATCCCC
>NDGN011308666.1:0-11202 GCA_002564285.1 Tympanoctomys barrerae
AATAGTAAGTGTAACGGACAGGAGATAAACATTCATTAGATGTTGACTAAGCTGGGAGAGAACTAAAAACATATTTGGGTAGTACAGAAAAATAAAAGGAGCTTTTTACTTTGTAGATGAGTTAAAAGATGAGTGCAAGGATGTGCCAGCCTGCAAGCCCTGCCGCCTGGCTGTGACGTGCCTTTGCCAGGGGATGTACAGTTCAGGCGGCCTCACGGGTTGCTCAAGGAGCACAGATGCTCACGATCAGAAGCTGGTTTGTCATCCAGGGTACATTTGGTAATGTTTACAAGGAACTTTAGTTTTTACAATTCTTGGAGGTCAGGGATATTGCTAAATGCCCTGCACTGCACAGGACAGCCTATCACCAAGAAAGAACTAGCCAGGACACAAAGTGTCCAAGGTTGAGAAACTCTAGAGAGTTTGATAAAGATGTTTAGTTACAAAAATCTCCATGGATGAGTGGAAAACTTAACATGGACCTACCAAAACAATGGCTGAAATGACATCTTAAAATATGGCTAGTAACATGCAAAAATATAAGTGGAATAAGAAACATATGTCAAATGATTATGGAACAGAATACATGATGACTATATTGGACCTACGTGAAAATAACAAGTGCTTATTTCTGATTAGTGGGTTGCTTCGAGCTCTATTTTGACTTGTTTTATTCCTTTTCTCTGTTTCCTAGCCATTGTAATGCACAGGCCCTGCCTTAAAGTTCGCAACCAGAAAAAGAATGTAAGTGAAATTTTTTTGAAACCTGATATGCCCTGGAGGACCAAATGGCACATGGCAAAAAGACTAGTAATAGTAACTTCAATGTAACCAGCAAGCATACAGAGAGCCAGCCCTGCTCACTCATCCCTAGTTAGAATGTCAGCTGTAATGACTCCTTTGGAAGACAGTGTGGCAATATGATTTCCGAGCCTTGCAAATAGTCATAGCCTATGACCCCATCATTCCAACTCTCGGAATCCAGCCCAAGGCAATCATCAAAAATAGTCACAAAGATGTTCATTTAGGCATGCTTTATAATAACTAAAAATTAGTTTTATACTGACAATAAGTTGAAAACAGTTTAAATTACTAAAAAGAGGTAACTATGTAAATATTATAATGAATTAATGAATTCATTACAGAATTCATATGATATAATATACAGCCATTACAGTAATATTTACAGTAACTAGTAATGTAGAAAAAACTTAAAATACAAAGCTAACTATGAACAATAAATGTCCAAAGTATCTTAAAAAGATAGCCACCCCTCAAAATGATGTTTTCTAAGCAACCAAAATGTTTGGAAATCTATATATTAAAATGCAAAGGAACAAGAGTATCTTGAAGATATAAGAGATGAGCCATTTTTATTTTTTTCCTTCTTTACATTTTATGTTCTTTCCTAATGGATAAAATTAAAAATATACTTCTTATAATAAGACAAAAGCTTTGGAGAGATTTATCAAATGCCAAATCTGAGACCAATATAGTTTTCCTGCTAGGAATATTGTACCATTTAACATAAAAATCACTTTGATGAGGGTTATTATTTCACTAACTTAAAAAAAATATTATATATTTGCTACAAGATCTCACTGCACAGCTCAGACTCATAGTGGTCCTCCTGTTTTCAGCTCCCCCATCCCTGGGATTACAGGCATGCATTACCATGCCCAGACTTGGTGGCTGGCTCAGCACATCCGTGGTCAGGGCCAGAGTGGCTTGTGGTGCTAGGGATCGAACCCTGGTCCCTGTGCTTGCCTAAACAGGTGCTTAGTCCCCTGAGGCCCTATTTCATTCACTTTGTTGATGATAAAACTGGGCCTGGTTCTCATTGTTTCCTCCTGATGCTTTTCTTGACCTTGAAAGCCTGATAAAGTTGTTGTTCCTCTGAATTCCCACCACTTTCCTTACATTTTATAATGCCCAGTAAGTGTATGGCAGAAGACACTTGAAGGCTAAATGAGTGGATCAAGAAATGAACAATACATGAAGGCTGATGAGTGGTAGAATCAGCCAAATCCGTTCATCTGCAAAGTCAGTGTCATCACTGAAGGCTCCTAAGAGACGGAAAGGACTGAGGCTCATAGCTAGGCACCGGTGCTTATATGACACACTTACTGTGGAGACATGATTGGGCCCGGTCCAAAGTTATACATTGATCCAGCTATAAAGGCTCAAATGTCTTCAAAGAGAAGCAAGGATTTTATCCGGTGAATCATGAGCATTTGGCAATGCTTACCACAGCAGTTGGCAATGGTTATTGCTCCTGCTTCCCTTTGAAATTTCATGTTAGTTTACTTAACAGAGCATTGCTAACCTGGAAGAAGGTAGTAGGTAAAGCTCCCTATTTGTAAAGAGGACAACAGGTTAACGAAAAGAGGGAGCAGTATGTGTAGGTGATAGTGTTTCTCCAAGGCTCTGTTAAATTGGGATGATTTAAGAGTAAACCTTGGCTGGCTGGTCATAATAAGGGCCACGTTACAGAGGGGATTTACGTGGCAATTACTATGGTTTTTGCTGGTAAGTTACATTGTTTTAGGGCTCCCTGGGTACTTTAGATTAATGTCTGCATCACTCGTGTTATCGTTGCAAGATCTTGGTGTGATGGGAGCCATTAGATGGAGGAGTTTTTTATCCCTTATCAGACCATAAAATATCTCATAATCTGTAGAAACTTCAATGACTATGGCTTATAGCTGTTCTCAAAATAGCTTAAACAGTACGCTGATTAAGTTTTTTTCTTTGGCAGCAGGGATGCATAAATCAGTCCAGAGCTACATCCGCCTATCCAGGTAATAGGATTAAAATGGGCATTAGACGTGTCCAGTGCCTGAGATGAGGAACTAAGAGCAGCAGAGCAAAAGTAAGGCAATAATTACAAAGAATCTGCTCTCTAAGTGGCATGGTGTTTGGTCAGTTCTATAATTAAGGATTGTCCTTTATCACCCCAAGAAGATAAACTGTGTTTCATGCAAATGTATCCTGCTTTTCCTTGACTGTACAATACTCGGAATGGCACTGGAGCCTTGGGGAAGCACTGAGTCAAGCATTAACTGTACGCCTGGCCATCATTAACTGGATAAACCAGCAACTTTCAGGAAGCATGAAGGGAAAGCCCTGAGAGGACTACTTGATTTATTGTGTAGTGTGTCTCCTCAAGCCCAGATGTCTGTGCAAAAAAAAATGGGACAGTGAAAATAGTACAAAGGCCAATACATTCTGCTCCAAGAGGGTGGCTAAAATGAGTAATGCCTATTGATGAAACACCCTGAAAACAAAGCCATCCGGTCAATGAGATCAATGCCTCAGTTCATCCCCCACCCCCAGGAACCTCAGAGACAATGGCTCAACACCATCTCAACAGAGACTGAAGAGGACTGGGATGTAGAAAGGATGATTATTTTGTGGATTCCAAATGATTCCACAGAACACTGAAAAATGCCATTGGAACAAGAAGTCACTGTTTAGGGTGTTGGGGAGATCAGGATGTCAGTATGGACTGATGTGCTATTCATAGCATTAAGACACCTTCCTGTCAAAACCCTGGGAACAAAGAAACTATAAATGATAGATAGAGGTTAGATAGATTGACAGATAGAAGGATAGGTAGGCAGGTAGGTAGGTAGGTAGGTGGGTGGGTGGATGGATGGATGGATGGATGGATGGATGGATGGATGGATGGATAGATAGATAGATAGATAGATAGATAGATAGATAGATAGACAGGCTACATTGTTAGTGACAAAAACTAATGTACAACTCTGATGAAACAGACATGACTACTTGGAAAATTCCTTTTGACTGGAACAAAGCACTGCCAGATATTCTCAAATTAGAGACAAAGCTCTAGTCCTTTACTTTCCTAGATCATGACCTTTTCTATTTTCATGCAATATCCACATCAATCCAGAAATATTTAATAAAATCACACTAGAGCTCCATTGGTACAGAAGTATCCAATTAGCAACCTGAAACTTGAATTCCCAAATCAAGTTTTCCTATTTGTGTTGAATGGAAGAGGAAAAGAGGAGCATGCTGCAATCATAACACTCCACGATGCTGAGGCAGGAGGGTCACTGCGAGTTCAAGGCCAGCCTCAACTACAAAGTGAGAGAGAGACAAGAGAGAATCAGAGAGAGGAAAGCAGCTTGCACTAGAGAGAGTTATTGACTCATGTTTAATGAAGAGACAGGGCCACATAGTTGGCCTGAGCAGATGCAAAGGCAGGGAGTCTGGCAGGAAGGATTTGAAAGGATGAAGGTCATTACTACACCGCAACATCATCAGAGCAAGGCAAGAGCAGCGCGGCACGGTGGATCCTGAACTTCCATTTTCTATAAATGTGACAACTAAAGTCAGACTGGGGTTGGGGAAAAGGGCATCATCAAAGCAAGCCAAAAAAATAAGTATAATATCTGCTGGAAAATTGCATTCCTTTTAATTTTCCAGGTACAAAATCACACGTGCACATGCCCTGTCCTCTCGGACAAAACTCCTTGGGCATGGGAAATATGAAAAAATCAAGCTTTGGAGTTTGGAAATTGGGCAGTCTTATTTGAGTCCCACACTGGATTGCCGGCTAGTTGACTTTGGGTAACCTGTTTACCCTTGCAGAAAGCGAATACAACTAAGGCTGCAACGAGGGATAACTTTGAACATACAGCTGTGTCCAAGGTCTGGGTGTGGCTGGTAGAGGTTCTGAGTATGGCTGTTTTCTAGTAAGCAATAGGTTACTAGAAAATCTCAAACATCCAGATTAGAAAAAAAATATTGGGGATTGATACCTGGACCTTATAACTCTCTGGTAGATGTGACTAACATAGCCCCATTCTAGAGATGGTAGGACTGAGGATAAGAGAAGACCATACTATAGCTGAACGACACTATGCTGAGATCTAAACTCCAGTGATAACAGACAATCTTAGTATTCAGTACATTGTCCTGCTTTGCAGAGATACAAGCAGGTCACAGGAGGGCTGGGAAAGCCAAAGGCTCTCCTCCTTCCTCATCAGCTCTACCACTTGGCAGCAGCCTGTGGCTGGACCCTGAGCATATGGCTGGAGGTGCACATTCCTAACGTGGATTCCTTAAGAAGCACTCAGATTTCACAAGAGGAAATGATGAAGCATTTTTCTGTGGTGTTGAAATTCTTCCCTCTGTCAGTGAGACATACACACACACACACACACACACACACACACACACACACTTTAAAAATTCTGCAAAGGTAAATGGTAATCTTTCTCTCAAAGCTCTGATATGGTCCCAAAAGGAAATAGAAGTTTACATAACATGAACCCCAGTGATTCTTTTTTCATTCATATTAACTCCAAATCTTTGCCACATTTTTCCTTACTAATTGGTTAAATGCTTAAGCGCCTGAGTCACTGAGCTGCCTACTGGTCCCAGCTTGTTCTAGCTTTTCAAATGGAACTTGCAAGGAATTAGGCCCTCTAAAGATTCCACATTCATGTGATGAAAAGAGGCCAATGGTGAAATCAATCATTGACAGGTTCGGATGAGTAAGAACATTAGGACCCACTACTGTTTAGGCAGGACCTTCAGGTATGCTGCCAAGGAGCACAGGGGAGAACTCTACACATTCATTCACAAACATATGATTCACTCCTCCAAACTTCCAGATTCCACACTGGTCTGTCTTTGTATTGAGAAGCACCACTACATATAACATGCTGCTGGAGAATGGAGTGAGTATCTCTCTAGCAGTCATAGAGCCAGAAACAAAGTTAATTGCCCTACCCTGGTGGCTAACGAAGGATCCAAGAGAACAGAAGTTAGTCAAGGCCTTTTGTTCCAAGAGAATCCACCATGCATGACATGGCATTCATCAAAATCACGTGCAGAAGATGATACTCTGTGATGCTCAGCACCACGTCAGGCTCTAGCAGATGTAACATTAATGACTGTTATGTAAACCTCAGGGCAAAAGCTACATATAGAATCCACTGGCTGTGTGTGTGTTGGTTCTAACTATGTGCAGTGAATGTGTGACCTTCTATGAATTCATCCCAGCATCTTTCTCAAAGCGCACTTCCATATGACTCGGAAGCACTACAGCTACTAAAATATTCATGGTTCCAAGCAGTCATATTCTCTTATGAGTTCCCAAGCTGACATTCTTCATTCTTCCCTTTCGATCAGTTGGCTTATTAGAACTCAAACCTGGTCACTTTATTTAAATGCTCAAGGCCTCCACATACACCTTTTCCAGTTCTCCACAATTACATGCAGAATTTCAAGCCCAGTCACATGGCTTAGTGGACCCTACTCAACTTACCTCCCACTTACTCCTCAAGATGTATCCCCACTTTCTGCTTCTTCATCTTTTCTCTTTCCCGATATCACCTGAAAATTGCCTTCCTGCCCGCATTATTCCAAAGGACACCTGGCCCAAAAGCCATAGCACATTCTACTAGCACTTCTCCTATGATATTGCTTCTGCTCTATTTCAGCAGAGCTGACGCCTCATCCCTCCTCAGTTAGCTCAACTATTGATGGGCCACAGAGAAGCACTGTTGCTCTTCCCAGATGGGGTCATTTGTACTGTTCACTTTGGGCCCACCAAGAAAAATAATAACTTTACTCACCTAATGTATTTTACTGCATTGTAGTAGTCTATTTTACTATTACTATAACTTACTAATGATAAGATACTGGCTATCTACTTATACTAAACTGTATATTTCTAGAAGACAAACAGTGTTTTGTAACTGGTCCTGAATTCACAGCATTTAGAATAATCTATACAATGTAAGAGTTGCTTATGACATTTTTTAAAATTATTTATTTATTTATTTATTTATTTGGTACAGTGTCTTGTTATGGAGTTTTCACTCAGAGTTGATCCTCCTGTTTCAACCTCCCCAGTGCTGAGATTACAGGTGTACACCACCATGTCTGGTTTCAGTGGCCAATATGGCTGCACAACATGCAGTACCAGGGATCGAAGCCAGGTCCTTGTGCTTTCTTAAAGGCACTTACACCACTGAGCTATCTCCCTAGCCCCACTTATTGTGTCTTTAGAACTTTGATGGGCAGCATTGATAGTACTGAAAATCTCCATTGGGTCAGATAGTTAGGTTACCTTCCATTGTCTTAAGTCCTACTACTTCTCTAAGAACACCATCTTCTCCCTTCAAAGTAATGATATAGAAAAGATACCAGAATTCTAGAGAGCAGGAAACAGCATGTGTTAGCCCCAGGGCTCACCGGCACCTCAGCCTTGTCCAGAACAGCAGAGAATACTAAGAGTTCTGGAATAGTCTTCTGGTTTCCTATTCATAGTAGCTCCTGACTGAAGTACTCAGCCAATCACAGGAATTTGTTGAAGCTTGAGAACTAACTCTACACAGCAGAAATGTAGAATGTCAAGGCTAAAGGCGTGGCTGGTATGGATCAGCCTATTTCAGAGAGAAAGAGAAATAATCAGAAACATGAACAGAGACAACAAACTAATGAGAAGACACAGCCAGCAGTTGAAACTGCTCCATTTGTGAAGCATAGGGGACACTTGTTCAAGGTGCTATGTGTTCCCCACTTTCCCAAGCCACTGGGGCAGGCCCAAGCCACAGGATTTCAGACTTGCTTTTGGATCAAAGCAGATTTGGAGGCTGCTGTGAGCCTTGACAGATCTCTCTGTGCTTCTGGAGCACTGACATTTTTGTTAGAGGTGACTAAGAAGACTTGCATTGGTTAAGAATTAGTCAGATGGCATTTCCTCAGGCTTTGCTTTCCTTTCTCAGTGAAAGGTTGAAATGCATGAAGCACTTGGTTTTCCTGTCAGGCTATTTCATTAGCAAACTGTACTTACTGCACAGTTTGCTGAAGCCGAGGGCAACAGAATTTGATCATAAAGGACATCCCAAACACAAAAGTGTATCTGGCAGACATTGAGGATGAAGGATTAGGAGAAAGCAGTACAAGGCCTGAAACTTGATCTTCTTCCTTGTAAAATGAGCCTGGGCCGGGATATACTCTGGGTCCCCTTTGTCTTTAGGGTATCCTTGTGCATCATCTTCCTTTGAGCACATTTCTCTCATGCCTCCTGTGGGCTTAGCCCTAAAGCTCCGATGATAACCCAGTGGTCCCTGTGTCTGCCTTACTGGAGCTTTGTTCTAGGGAGGAACAGAGACAATAAGCTGCTGGCCAAACCTCACCACTGACTGTATCATGAATGCAGTGAGAAATGTGACAGTCTCAGGTGTTCAGTTACATAGTAATAGGAATTACATGGGGTAGCAGGAGATCCCTGCTTAGATTACAGGCCAGGATTACTTCTGTAGCAAGAGGGCTCCTATGTTAAGTTTTAAAGAGTTAAAAATGCTGGTCATTGGTCTGGGGAGATAATTCAGTGGTCTAAAGGCCTGCCTGGCAGGTGCGAGACCTGAGTTTGATCCCCAGTAGGGCATGCCATGCAAGTCCCAGAACGACAGGCATGCTATGCCAGCCCTGAAACCAGGCACGGTGGTGCACACCTGTAATCCCAGTGCTGGGGAGACTTAGAAAGGAGAACCGCCACAAGTTTGAACTGTGTGGCAAGACCCTGTATCACATAAACAAACAAATGAACAAATGTTGGCCATTAAGATTAAAGTGAAAGTTTCATATTCCAGTCAAAGAGAGAGAGAGTGAATAAAATACTAAGGGAAAAGTTTAAAGTATTTGAGAAACCAAATGAGAAAAGACAGACAGGAGGCAAGGCGAAGGAACAAAATCGGTAAGAAGCAAGGCTCTGAACTCCAGGGTTGAAACAGATTTCACTACAAGCAATCTCATTAAGAAGGGTGGTAGCCTAACTTGATTTACATCTTAACTCCATTTTCAGTGGCTACTTAAAGAATAACATGAATTGGGGTCAGAATAGAAGTAGGGAACTAATTTAAGAGGCCACTGAAGTGAACCTGGTAAGATATTTTAATAGCCAGACTGACTTGGAAAGAGGTAGATGCATTTGATTCGTGCTATGGGGAAGCCCTAGGATGGCATCGGTATAGACAAGTACTTGGAGAATCATCAAGAGGGAAAGATCCTATGGGAGCTGGGTAGGATGAGCACACCAAAATGTGGAAGGAACAACCCCACACCATGGCCCTAAGGCCCTGACAGCTCATGACTTACAACTGGACTCAGATGAACAGGTAAAGATAGTATGATGCTTTTCTTTTTGTTTTTGTTTCATTCGCTTCCCAGAGACCTCCAAGAGTGAGGAAGAAAAAGGAATGCTTTCACACATCCATGAGCTGGATTCTTCAGGGTAAGTTCTACTTTAAGAATCAGTAAGGAAGGGAAATACCTGAAACATCAAATGTAGAAATGGTGCCCAGTGACAATTGAATTCTGGACAACAGGAACGACAAGAGAGCAATGATGGATGAGGGCAGGGGCATGCTGTGTCAAGAAGACAAGGTTGGCGTGTAAGTGGAAGCCTAGATGGGGAAGGCTGGAGGCCCATCAGAGGGAGCAAGTTCATTAAAACTAGCAGGGGAGCATGACTAGTTCTACAGGTTAAAAAAACTTTTTCTGGGAAAGAGAACCATGAAGATGTAGGACTAGCCGAGCCACAGAATGATTTGAAACTGAAATAGCTTCTTTAGTGATACTAAAAACTCTTCTCATTCGGGCATGAAAGCAGGCAGCACTTGCCCCCTTTTCCAGGTGTGTGCTCTGAACTACCTGAATGATGAAACAAAAGTTGAGCACCTTGTGCCTTCTGCTGTTAAGAGGGCTTTCTGTATGTTAAGTCATTTAATTCTTACAACTCTGGCTGGGCAGGTGTTAAAGCATTGATTTGGATCTCAACTATTTGAGTTTATTGTCTGTCTACTCACCTACAACATCTCTATACCTATCAGCAAATGGAAGATGAGAATAATATTTCACTCTAAGAAACACCACCTGAGAGAATGGACTTCAATCTTCAGGCAGGCGGACTCCCCATCTATACCCCAGAAGCAGACTAGTGTACCTATCAGGCCCAGGGAATGATGGGAAGTCCCAGGCTTCAGCCAGGGCCACTCAATAAAACTTGCTACATAGCCAGAAATAGCAGAGATCACAGGCACCCTGTGAGGGGACCACATTCATGCAGCAGGGAATGAGAGACTGACTCAATTAGGTTCTATGTGTTTGAGTTTTTCATCCAAACTCACAAGTTCTCTTCTAAGAAGAAATAAGTGGGATGGAGAGAGGACAGGAGTATTGGTGGGCATGAAAAAGTAGCAGAGCTTTTCACAACTGAAAAGAAACCAGGAGCAAAATATGAGGTCCTCCCCCAAACATCTGCTATTTAGCAAGACTGGTTGACTTACACATGCTTTCTGGTTTGATGCAATTGAGTACAGTGTGCTTGGCACTGAAATTACATTGAAGAATAATCAACATTATAATGCTGATGGAGCAATATTTTAGTCTATCACAAGACTAGTAATATTATTATCATTAGTGCTATCAATAAAAATATTTATAATCTTTCGTTTCATTAGAGTGTAAATTTCTACTTAAGCAAAATTATATTTCCCAGTAAATGCATTTGTTATTTCTGTTGTGAATGTTTATAAAATCATGAGATAATAATGTAAATAAGAATAACTCAGATGGTACCCAAGTCATATGCTTATAAAAAATGTTAGAATTTAAAAGTTCCAGAGATGCTTTCCCAATGCTTTGATACCCTGTGTGATTGCTGTCACAATTTGGCAGTTACAGCTGTAACTGAGGAGAGGCATCCAAATTAGAAACACTTCTGTACCAAAGCACAAAGACTTAGAAATTAAAATGGATCATCCACAAAAGCAAACATACCAACAGCAGAAACACTAAAATATTTCCCAAAGTTATGATAAAGAAGTCAAGTTGGGAACATTGGATGACTGAGAGTTGGGAACATAAGCATTATAAAAGTATTAGCACATTGTTTCATGATCACTTCAAGATATACTCATAAATGAAATAAAATAAATCTGCATTATATAATCTCCTTAGTGTAAAAACTCAAAAGAAGACCAACCAGCAGAAAAGTGTGAAAACAAAGTATAAGAAGTACAGCTATGGTGTTATGTTCAGCTGTAGGGGACACTTGTCAGCAATTTCTGACACTACCAGTCAAGCAGTAGACCCAATACTATTATGGACTAGTGGACTCTTTTAGAATATTTTGCTGAGTTAACACACCTA
>NDGN011308667.1:0-10075 GCA_002564285.1 Tympanoctomys barrerae
CTCAGGCCCTTGTGCTTGCCAGGGAAGCACTTATTCTACTGAGCCATCTCCCCGGCCCCTGTAATTTATTTTGAAGCCTTAGAATCCTGAGATTCTAGAGCTGAACCTTGGAGATACCGACTACTGCTTTTCAGACTAATGCAGACACCCCCGAGTTGCCACATGCGGTTAGGAAGGCCAGCTTGGTCCTGATACATCTACCTAGTCTTATATCCTCATCTGACCAAAGGAAAAATTAAGTTTCAGAGAAGGTAAATAACATGTCCAGGGTGAAAATATCCTTCCCAGCATAAAAATCAGAGAGCAGATCCTGGTTCCCAGGCCAGGTTTCTGGTCGACCTCATCAGTAAGTTCTTTCTCCTCTCCATTATCTCCCCAGCCAGGCTTCTGATTAACCAAGTCACTGTTCAATATTCAGTTACTGTTTGACTCTTGGCTTTACAGGTTGAGGTGGAGAGGAGAAAGTTGATCAGGACCCAGTTTTTACAGCAAGCCTGGCTAGGCCAGAGGGGCACACTTGCTTCTGGAACCCCGAGTACATTCATAAGGCATATACCTGGGGAGGAGGTAGAGGTACCTCTCCAACTGCTCAAAGAGTGGGGCTAAGAGTGTCCAGGGCCAAGTTCCTTCTCTTCAAGCTGTAGAGTCTCTACTCATAAATGATGAGTTGCCCTTGAATGGTTCCTAAACTAACTTCTATCTCTAAAGTTCTATGATCCTGAAGTATTTGTCTTTTTGAGACAAGGTTTTGCTAAACAGTTCAGATTGGCTTTGAACTCACTTTGTAGCCAAGGCTGGCCTCAAACTGGCAGCAATCCTCCTGCCTCAGCCCCTCCTGTCTCTGCCTTTCAAGTACTGGGACTATAGGTGTGCATCATCTCACCTAGCCTTAACACAGGGATTTTTGTAAAAATCTAATAGAGAAATTGAAAGAGAAGTGCTCAAGGAATGTGAGGACTATTATTACTATCAGGATTACAAGAATGTGTGTTCTAACAGCAGGTAAGAAATGGGAGAAAACTTAATGAATGAGGGGGCAGCCAGGAAGGAAAAGCCCATACAACACGTGGTTCCCATGTATGCTGTCCTCTGTATACAGGTGCAGTTTCTATATATTGTATCATTTAGTCTTAGAATACTAAGTGTCTGAGATTCATGGGAAGAAAAGGTCCCAGCATAAGTCTGTTGTTAAGTGGGGCTTTGCAACCTCTGTGGTGCTCTTCACCAGAGAGATGATGCGCTGCAGGAGACCTCACCCCCCTGTGGCCCCCCCAGGAAAGCTGTGCTCTCTCAAGTGGCAGGGAGAGGGTAGAAGGCCCAGATGTGGTGGGAGGGAGGTCAGCTTGGGGTCAGAATGCTGGGAGTGCAGTGCTAAGAGGGTATTGCACAGAGGCTAGAAGAGTGGAGAGAGGAAGGTGGACACCCGGGCTCCCCAGGAAGGGAGAAGAGAAAGAGAAAAGGATGAGAACGCTGGGTTTTAGAAGAGGGCTCCAGCAATGGTAGGGTCAGGCCAGGGGCCAGCCAGACACCTGGGGGAACAGGAGTATGTGAAAGTGCAGATGTTTCAGGGGTGTGTTTTAAAAGGGAAATGACACATTGAGGAGAGGGAGGGGAGGTTAAAAGCCAGATAACTGGATATGCTGAGTGGGGTAAGGAGGGGACCCCCATCGATACCCTCTCTGCTCTTTGCTCCATAAGGCTATGGTAATGAGTTTGAGGGGGCTTGGGGAAGGTAAAGCCTGGCTGATGCTCCAGGCCAGACTGATGCAATGGGGTTTGGGCAAGAGGCCAGGGGGGTGGAGTGGGGGTTGGGTGGGGACCTTGAAAAGCCCAGCTGGGGCCTGACCATCTTCCCCCTCCCCATCTCCAAGTCCCCTGGACAGAGATATCTGTCCTCTTCCCCCAGACAAAGTAGATATTTGTCCACTTGCCCGATTCAATTAACTACATTAACAGCTTTTCTCAAAAAATGAAAGTGAATGGATAGACAGCAGTTAACTTTCATGTATAAAAACAGCTCAACTCGGACAGGATTCCTTCTAAACTTTGAGGTGCTGGAGGGTGGGGTGGTGGAGGGGAACAGTGGGAAGCTCTGCCACTCAGAGCAGGTAGTACTCCAGGTAGTCTTGGAGACCAGTCAGTAATGTGGCTTTTCAGGGTCTCTGCCCCAGCTCCAGAGAGGTCGCCTTCCCTTCCTACTTCCCAACCTCCTGATACTTAGTATCCTTGTTCTAATGTGGTCTTGGTTGTATCTTTGGTTTCTCCAAACCTGTGTGGGTACCCCACTTTCCAGGCATTAGGGTTAGTGTGCTTGTCACTCTGCTAAGCTGGGAATAAGGATCCTCCTCTCAGGCTCTCAGAATCATTGGTTTCTTCCTTCGGATGGTTCTTGGACCCGCGACCCCGAGTCTCCCCAGCTTTCGACCCGACCCCGGCCCCAGAAGTCTCCGTTGCAGTTCAACCCCAGCTACAGGAAATCGGCTTTTCTCTTCCTCCCAAGAGCTACGGGAAGAGGGAAATTACCCACCCCCCTCACACACGCGCGCACATCCTCCTTGGCTGAGCCCACCCCCAGCTCCAGAGCCCCCAATTCCAGGGTCCTGCGACTCTCCCCGAGTTCTTAGGTCCCCTAATCTGAACAGATTGAGGGTAGAAGGCGGAGCTGAAGACTGAGGAGAAAAGGGAGGGAACAGCCGTTCCCCTTCCAGGTCTTTCCCAGCCTGAATTGAGGGGGGAGGGGAGGAAGAGGCCGGTCCCCATTTAACCTCCGACCCCCTCAGTCTGTCTCCCCTCTTACTACACAAAACTGCTCCAGCTCCGACCTGTTTCCCCTATGCATAATCGCTTCGGAGATCCCGAGGTCCCCGTGTCCCCAAAGCTCTTCCTGGACTCCATGACCCTCAGGGACCCTACCCGCCGACCCCACCCGCCTCCGGTTCCCGGTAGCCCACAGATCTCGGCCCGAAATCCTCAGCTCCCATTCCTGCACTCTCCTCCCCTCGGCCCCGAAAGCCCTGGTCAGACTTCTGGCTTCGTGTCCTCTGCTGCTCCACACGCGTCTCCTGGCCCCGGCCGCCCTCGCACTCCAGGCCCCTTTCCACGCCGCCACGGTCCAGCCGCGTTCCCGGGCGGGCTGCCGACGCCGCAGTCCGGGTCCTCGCAGGCTCCGCCCTCCACCTCCAGCCCCTGGCCCCCAGCACCCCGGCCGCGCCCCCAGGCGGCCCCCTGCCCCCACCGCGCCGCTGACCCCGGCCACTCACCCGTCGGTTCCCGGCCGGTAGAACTCCACCGAGTAGCCGAAGAAGGATCCCGGGGGCCCGGAGAGCACTGCTGGGGCCTCCGAGTCTAAGTTGAAGCCCCCGACCCCGGGCGGCGGCGGCGGCAGGAGCAGCAGGAGCAGCGGCAGCAGCCGAGGCAGTGAGGGGCGGCGCCGGGCGCCCCAGCGCGGCTGCGGGGCGCGGAGAGGGGACCCTGGCGTCCGGCTCCCCATAGCGCCCGCTCTTCCCTGTCCTGGGGCCACCGACCCGGAGCCGCTTCCTAAACCTCCCAGAGGCGAATGACTCAACGCGGGGAGGAGTTTGCCAAACTCCGGGCTAGGCCCTCCCCCCGCCGGCCGAGGGGGCTGGCGGGGGGGCATTCCGGGGTCCTCGGAGCTCCGAGCCCGCGCCCCCCACCCCAGAGGGGCGTGGGGGGGCCGCACCTCTCCACCCCCTTTCCCCAGCCCCAGCTGGAGGCCGTTTGTCTGGCCAGGGTCAGACTGGGCGGGCTCGGGCTCTTCCCCCTCCTCCCCGCTTCCCCTCTTCCCTCCCCTCCTTTCCAGATGTACAAAGTAAACGCTCGGAGAAGGAGTCGGAAAAAGGGAGCGGAGAATTTCCTAATGAGGAAAGGAATCACCTCTGAAGGAGGGCAGAGGGAACCCCTGCATGATGTGTGGGGTCTCCTTCACTTCTTCAGGGAAGACTTTGGGGTCTAAAGAGACTGGAGACTCCTTTGGCTTCAGGCCGAGTGGGATTCCCCCTTGCCTTCCGGGGCCACTGGGTTCCTGGGTTGTGGCCAGCTGGATTTGGGATGCAGCAGTCGAGGTACAAGACGCTCCCGGGCAGCCTGACAGGATCTACACGCGCTGCTGGAGTCCTGCTGCTGCCCTCCCCCTCTACCAGGCTGCTAGCCTTGGAAACCCAGGAGTCTGGGGTCGCTCTCTAGCCGTCTTCTGTCCCAATTCTTCCTCTCTTGGTAGCAGGGCATGGAAACCTCTTCTCAGCTTTTCTTGGATCTGGCAGTTGACCAAGAACCTGGATGTGGTTGGCCCCACAAAGTACCTTGATGACACAGGTCTGATGCCTAGGAGCCTGGAGAGTTGTGAAGGGTGGTGGCAGTGCCTTGTAAAGGGATCCAAATTTCAGCGTCTATTGGCTCTAACCTCTGGGAGCTAGAATAGAGGATTCCACTCTCTCCAGGTCCCGGCGGAAGTAAAGGAAAAAACTGCAGTAAGGGGAGGCAATGACCCCTTACCCATCCCTTCCTCAGTTCTGGCTTTGTGATATCACCCTTCAGGATTTTAGTCTTTATCTTAGCCTGGAGGAGGGAAGCAAGGGGGCTAGATTCTCTTCTAATCTCCTTTCTGTTCCATTTCACCCCCCTGCCTTTCACCCCCAGAACTGCCTTTCCAGAAAAATACCCTCCTCAGAGACAAACACTGCCTCCCACCCCTAAGAGCCCTTGTCTTCTGCCAGGCTGTGGCCTGGGGGCTCTCTGAATGAAAGTCCTGGAGTCACCATGGGCTTTCCCCCCTGCTATGAGTTTTCCCTCATTCTGTTACTCTACTTGTGTCCAGTACCACCTAGATAGTTTTTCAAAGCCCCTTTCCAAAGCCAGCTGTAGTCCCAGGGAGAGGCAAGAGAGGGGCTGATCAGGCAGTGGGATGATGTTGGCCTCCACTATCACATCTTCGGGTCCTGACCCTTTCTTGGTCAAGGAACCCAAGGAATCTCTGGGTCAGAATCTTAGGTCCAGCAGTGCCCAAAGGTAACCTCTCATGAAAACTCTTAACAAGGGCCTGGGAACTCCGTTTTGGAGATCTGAGGCCCAAATCCTGCAGAATCCAGCACTGGTAATGTGAATGAAGCTCTCTCGTTTCTGTCCAAGGCACTCTTACTTTCCCAGGATTTGGAGCCTGAGGCGGGGGTGGGGAGGGATGAAGGGAGGGAGGTATGTGACTCAGCTCCTCCTAGGAATCTTCATGGGGGACAGGGGACATAGTGTCCTGCCTGGCCCCCACCCCTGCCCTACCCCCAGCTTTGGCCAACTCAAACAGGCCCCCTCCCTGTCCATTCCCTGCTTCTGTTTATACCAGGAGCCCCTTAGTCATTCCCTGGCTGGCTTTTCTACTCTCTTCACTAGCCCTCCTCTTTTGGTTCTCTCTGCCCTTATAAGTCCTCTCCAGTGGCCCTAACACCTCCTGCCTCCCCTTGGGCCAAAACCTAGGGCCTAGTTGGGCCTAGATGGATTTCTTCAGCAAGCCCTCTAGGCCTGCAGGTTGACTTAGAAAGACCAGCTGAAAGCGAATGTCCTAAAGGCTATCCATCCAGTCTTCTTCAGAAGAGAAAATGGGTTTGAGAGATGAAGTGACTTGTCCAAGGTTGTGTGGCTAGCCAGTTGTGGTGAGTCAAGAACTTAAGTGTTTTGATTTCAAACCCAGTGCTCTCTCCTCTAAGCACACTGCCCCTCCATGTTCTCTGAGTCCTCTCAGCTTTTTCTCTGTCAACTTATCTTTGACCCAGACTGAGTACCTCTAAGTGTCTCTGTTTTTTTTTTTTTTTTTCCTCTCAGATCTGACCTTTCTGGTACTCTCTGTCCCTTCATAGCTCAGTAGGAATGATTTTCAGTGATGACTGATTATTATTAATCACAGTCTGCTCCAGGATGGAGGCATATAGGGTGAAGGACAAGGCCAGGACGCTCACCAGGCTACTGCTGTCATCAGCCTGCCTGTCTAGAGGCTGCAGCTGTAGAATTAGACGAGTGAATTTCCACAGAGGAATTTAGGATGCAGATGTAAATTCTAAAGCATGGAGTCATACTGCGTTTCAGCAGCACAAGAGAGGGATGGGAAGTTTTAATAATAGTTTAATTAACATATGTCTGTCTCTGGACTTGACCTTTAAGCTGCCTTATCCTATTTAATGGTCTCAACTATCCAGCATTGTACACATTATGATCCTTATTTTACTATCCGGAATCTGAGGCCTAGAGGACTAACAATGTCAACAGAAAGAAAGGAAGGCCAGGCATGGTGGCACATGCCTATAATCACAACACTCAGGAGGCTGAGGCAGGAGAATCGTGAGTTTGAGACCAACCTGGTCTACAAAGTGAGCTCAAGGCCAGCCTAAATTGTATAATAAGACCCTGTCTCAAAAAGACCAAATGAACAAACAAACAAACAAACAAAAAACCCAGAAAGAGGGCCGGGGAGATGGCTCAGTAGAATAAGCGCTTCCCTGGCAAGTGCGAGTGTCTGAAAAAACAAAAAAACCAACCAACCAAACAAACGAATACCCCCAGAAAGAAAGGGCAGAGGAGTGATCCAAAGCCAATTCCCAATGATTCCAAAGCCTTTGCTTTTTCCCCCATTATTAACTGCTGTCCTTGAGAGTAGGGTAGGACAAAGATTGTAAATACAATCCATTAGTCTTCTGAAACTGGAAGAAAGCTTTTGATTAATTGATTGAGACAGTCTCTTGCTATGTGTGTAGTTGAGGCTGGTTTCGAACTCTGTGCCTTCCAGGCTGGCCTCAACTCATGGCAGTACTCCTATGGAGTGCCAGGACTACAGGTGTGTGTCACCAGGCCCAGCTGGATTGAAATTTTTATCTGCATGTATGTGATTTCTTTAGGCCAGGACTCAGTAGCTTCTTTCAGATTGTCAGATGCCTGAGATTCCTCCTTGCCTTCTTGGTTGCCAGATTGCTAGGTTTAGGGCCACTAGATTTGGGATTGAATAGTGGAGATACAGAGTGTGCCTGATGGATGATCTACATGGGCTTAAGTTCAGCTGCCACCCTCCTGAGACAGGAGACCTGGCTGGGAAAGTAAGTGTGACCTGCTAAATATAAGATCCCAGAACACATGTGTAGAATAGTTCCTGCACATGGGCTTCTCCTGAGAACTCAAGTAGGATAGGATGCTAAACCTGCCTCAGCCTCAGGAGTTGGTGATACAAAAAGGACAGTCCACATTGAGGTTTTGCCACTGTGTTCACTCTTGTCTGGTAGCCCACCCTGAGGTTGTAGAGTGTACTTCTTTTCCTACCTTTACTTGGCCCAGAGTTGCTCTGCAGTGCCTGTTTCTTTTCCTACCATTTATAAGACTTTGCTACTGTTTGTGTTAGTTTTGACCAACTCTGCTAAGGACAGAAAGCCTAAAAGTCACTTTCAGAAGGCGTTTCCAGCACCCTGAAAAACATTATCACTCCCCCTCTAACTGAGAGCACTAAGGCTTGGTCCCCTGATTTTAATATGCTCAGGCCTATTTGGCCCATAAAAAACCTCACTGGGTAGAGATGCTTAGGCTGAGATTGCTATGAAACAAAACCTCCTAATAGGTGTGTTGATGTGAACACAAATGGGTTACAGTTGTGCCAAGACAGAGAATGATGGCTTCAGTCCTTGAACCTTGGGAAGATACAGGACTGCCAGAAATGTCAAGCTAGTGGCTTCTGTCAGAGCAGCCTCTTTTGCTTACCTCAGGGAACTACACAGATACAATATTCTCAATGTGCAAGGGTGCCAGAAAGATTGGGAAGAGTTGGACGAAAAAGGGGCCTGAGGAACCTGTAGGTTTGTCTTGGTCCCCATTTGTCCTTTCCTGTGGTTGGGTGATAAACAGGAGTTAGATCTCACAGAAGGAAGGAAGGAGAGACATTTGTGGAGAGTGTAGGGCTACAGGGGTGCGAGAGCTCCAGAAGAGCAGGGGCCTGGTTGGATGGAGCAGGAGTCCAGGTGCAGAACCTGCTGACGTTGGGGGTTGCTCTGTGTCTGTCTCTAAGGCAGGAAGTGAGAAGTACTAGAACCAGCCCTGTGAGCCCACAAGCACTGTGGGTGCTCTGACTCAGGTCTCTGCCTGGGGGAACTGATAGCCCCATCAACTGTGAGTCAACAGCCACCACTCCTAGTTTGACCTGGGAGAAACCCCTCTGTCCTGTCCCAGATTTAAAATAAACCCAGATTTCTTTCCTCCTCCAATCCTCATTTTGCTCAGAGCATATGAGGGGTGGATGAGAGATATTTGTTAGAGTGACAAGAACAGTTCTGGAACCAGGTGAGGTGGTGTGGTACATGCCTTTACTTCCAGAATTTGGGAGGTTGAGGCAGGAGACAGAGAATTTGAGGTCAGCCTGGGCTACATACTGAGTCAAAGGCCAGTTTGAATTACATGAGCAAGACCCTTTCTCAAAATAAAGAAAAACAAAAATTCTGGGTGTGGTACTACATACCTATAATCTAGCACTGTGGAGGCTGAGGCAGGCAGATCATTGTGAGAGAGTTTGAGGACAGGCTGGACTACATAGTGAGTTCCAGCCCAGCCTGAACTATTTAGTGAGACACTGTCTCAAACAACAACAACAAAACAGAGCAAACCAAGCAAACAGAAAACTGCTTTGGGAGATAAGATGCTTAGGTTCTTTGGGAGCTACAATATCCTGAACCTAGCTACTGAGACAGGCTGGGGAGGGGCACAGGGAAAAAGATTAGGCTGAGGGCACTGACTGGAGATGGGCGGATCTGAGGGGACACTTGGATAAAAAAATATAACATTCAGGGGTTCGGAACAAGCCAATCAATGGGGAAAATTTCCTCATTTGAGGTAGTTTCTTCTGAACTTTCTTAGGTTTTTCTTTTTTCTTTTCTTCCTTCTCCTCCTCCTCTTCCTCCTCGTCCTCCTCTTCCTCCTCGTCCTCCTCCTCCTCCTCCTCATCCTCCTCCTTCCTTTTCCCCCCATGTATTGGAGGCACCACAATTCTACAGCAAAATTTAATGACCCCAGATAGGAAGTTAAAAGAAAAATAAGATCCTCTGGGGTATCCTAAACATTGACCTCATTTTATTTGCTCCTTTCCCCACCCCCATGACTTTCCTTCCTTGTTCCCTGCTTTGCTGCCATGTCCCCACCTCTGGAGAGGAAAGAGGTGCCTAAAGCATCTTAGTTCAAGGGCCTGGAAGCTGGATGAGAGACTCGTCTGGGGTGGGAGCTGCGGGCGGGAGTGTCAGCTTCCTGGGATGGCCTTCCCAGATGTAAGCACATCTGGAGCCCATCAGGGAGGGACCTGGAGCACCAGGATTCCCAGTGCACATCCGATTGGGTATGCACGGGACTGTGGATGAGCCAGGAGTTCCCTCCTACTCCCACAAGTCTGCCTGACATTTCTAGCTCTTTCTCTGGAGCAGGATATGCATCCAGACAGGAAGTCCAGGCATTAGGAAAGGCCAGGGAGGAGTGCAAAAGCAGCTAGGGATTGCACCCCAAATCTAGATACTGTGTTTCACAGCAGTCCCTTTGGCACATTCTGGCACTGTAAAGATGATAGCACCTCTGATCAGGTAGCCGTCAGGGTCAAATATGCCCTTTGTCCTTTATACAATGGCATGGAGAGGAGGTAAATGGGGCCCAGCACCACTCCCTCCTTGCTTTTCATGATGCCTAAGTCCTCCCCATGAGCTGCCTGGACCCCTGGTACTCCTCACCTCTCCATCCCCAAACACATGTGCACACTTCTTTTTTAGCTGGAAATTCCTCCCTGTCCATCATTACCTCACCGTGAGCACATGTGTTCACCAGGGATCGTGCACGAGTGTAGCAGGCACACCCCTCTGCTTTTCCCTCAGGAGGATCTAACCTGCTGGACTCTGAACTATGAAGCATGAGGTTTATAGCAGTTCCTGAAAGGTGTCAAGTGTCCCCAGGAACACTGAGACGCTCTAGTGATATGGAGTACTCCTGGGGATCAAGTCTCTCCCTTTCCTCCAGAACAATACCTTAAGGAGAAATCAAGCCTTAAAAGTTTTTTTTTTTTTTT
>NDGN011308707.1:0-10195 GCA_002564285.1 Tympanoctomys barrerae
AGGTCTTGCTTTATCTTGGTCTTAACCATCCAGCAGAAAAGTATAAAAATGGAGTATAAAAAGGAAAGCCATATTAGTATGCTGAGCTGTAAAAGGCTCAGGTTAACAATTCACATTGCCAGTCTTACAGAAAATCCACTATTATAGACTACTGGATGATTTTGGAATGTTTTGCTAATTAAATGCCCCTACAATATTTAAATGACAATGGAATGCCCTTCTCTGAGAAAACTAAACAAAAAGAGAGATCTAAATGAACAACCATTTTGTATTTGTATTTTCAAAATAATTAGGATAGATATAGAGCTGCATTTTCTTAATTCAATGAATAGAGAGATTTGTTCTAATAGTGTTTGTGGACAGGACATCATGTCTGCATCTTGTACAATGAATAACCACTAAGACAAAAATATGCAATATATTAATTATTGAAGCTGTGCAAGTAATTTGTTTTGAAACTGTCTCACTGCTATTTGTTTCTCAATAAAATTATTTTTTAAAAAGAAGAAAATAAAGAAAGAAAGGAGATCAATATGTTCAGCCAGTAGTATGGTTGTGCAAAGTCATGAAAAAGTAGGGTCTTTAGGGCTCATTTGGAAATGGAATGGTATGATTTTCAGATCATTCAGATGTTTAGTCTTCCATTTTGATTTGATAAAAGGAAGGGATAAAAGTTGAATACGTACAAAATTGCTTTAGGGACAGCCAGATAGCTCAGCAGACTAATGCACTGGCTTACAGAGTGCATCAGCTGGTGCTCGATTCTTGACACGTGGTGCTGGCTCTGCCCCCAGGGCTCACTGAGACTGGGCTTGAGACTCGATGTGGTGGCATGCTTCTGTAATCCCAGTATTTGGGAGGCTGAAAACAGGAGGATCACTATGAGTCCGATCTATATAGTCAGACCCTGTAGACCCTGTCCTAAATACATTTAAAAAAAAGAAATTGTTTTATGTGTTCTTATATAAAATTCACTCATATCAAGAATTTGTCATTTTTATCAAATTAAATATTATAGATGATGCTTAAAGATTTTACTAACAGATGAGATCAGGCACATTCAGGATGGTATGGCTATCGACAGATTTTATTTATTTATTTATTTATTTATTTATTTTTGTGACTGGCTCAGCCCTCCCTGGGGAGGTCACTCCACTTGCCTAAGATTGCCTAAGCAGGTGCTGAGCTATCTCACTGGGCGATAGACAGATTTTAGTACCAAAGTCTACCATCCTCTAAAACAAACAAACAAACTCACAGAAACACAGAAACGAGCAAATAAGCTCATTTTAACTCCAAAGCATAAGAGGGTATTTGTCAATGGTATTATTGATTTTAAAAATTGTGGCCAAGTTGTTTTTTATTTTTTATTTTTTCTAGATGACTTTAAACTTTGCTGAAGAAATAGATTCTGGGTTTGAAGCTTCCCAAGGTTAAGAGGGGAGGTCAGTATCTTAGCACACCTGGGCAATTCAGTGTTTTCACAGCGCCTTATTGATCCAGGAAACAGAATTGTCTTTGGAAAATAGAACAACTGATTAGAATTTCTGTCTCTGTGATTAGTTACAACAGCTGCTCTGTGCCCTGGGATCATCCTTTATCCTTAGATTGTTTAGAGTTTCAAAGATTTCTTTCTGCACCTGGTATCAAATGAATCTGTGACTCTCATCAGAGAAGATGTTATAGTTAATTTATTCTATAGTGAAGCAAAGACACCTATGCTCTTTAGAGGTAAGGAGCACAGATGCTTCGGGTCTTTTGTTCTCCGTACATGGCAAACAGCCTGGGGCATTTAGCAGGCAGACATACTTAATTCAAATTAGTCAAGGTACGCTTAATTATAAAGAAGAGACAAGTAGACAAATAAGGCCATTTAATGAAAGCTTAACTGCTAAGCCTTGTACTTTGTTATATTTTAGTTGCCCAAAAGAGTTGTTGAAAACAAATCTGTCTTCTTAGATGCACAGTAGCTTCCACTTTGCAACTCCCAAGAATGACTAGCTTGCAGAATCCTGTAAAAAGTTTGAAATCTATGAATCATCTCTCTAGGAAATGTATACATTCACCTGCATGCAAATTTAATATGTTTTAGAGGTTTCACAGACCTCTGTTAGTTTTCTAGCTATAAAACTACAGGAACGGTACATAGGACTTTAGAGAATCAAATGTTTTCCAGTCAGGATGTGTAGCTGAGGCTTCTGAATCTCCCTTGAGCATTTCAAATGCTCTTGCATGAGGATGGTGTCAGAAAACATTGTGGGGTAAGAAAACATTTCTTCTGTGTGCATTCTCAAACATTTATCTGTAGAGGAAAAACCTGAGAAGCTTAAAAATTTATATTTCTGGGCTTTACTTCTGATACTGATTAGGTAGGTCCTGGGTGAGTCTCAAGCATTTGACATAGAATGCTTCTTGGTGCAGCTTCCCCTAGTTCACGTGTCAGGGACAATCAGTTTCACCCTGATAAGCTTGGGTCACTGTGTCCCTTCTCTTCCACACACTCTTGGGATCTTTTCCATATTTTACATTATATTATCTCAGAACAGCACAGGGTAACTGCACACATAAGAAAGGGAACAAGTAAAAGTCAACCACATATTGATTTCCTGTTGGAGTGAGACAGTTTCAGCTACCATTACTAATTCCATCCTTATAATCTCACAATACAGATGTTAATTCATTCCACAAAGGGTATGAACCTCCTTAAATGTTAAATAGTTTGCTGTTGGCCAAAAAGCTTAAAACTGTTTAAGACAAGTGGGATACAGACTAGAGTTGCTCTTATAAAAGAGAAAGAAAAAAAAAGTCCAGCTTTTGATGGGTCACTAGTTAATTAGCCTCATGCCTCCATCAGCCTTTTCCTCCTCTTCCCTATGGGGCCATGTTCTTCACTGAACTTCTGTCTCCTTAGATCCTTTATCAAATGTCAGTGTTACTGGTGTTAAAACTATTAATTAATATGATAATCTGAGGTCCATATTTAGGTATTGTTCTTTTATTTAAATACAGTGACCACATAAATCATCTGATGATTAATTTTGTATTTGCAAAATTAATTCTGCATGTAGGATTGGGTTCTTTGGAGCTAGGGATGTAGCTCAGGGGTAGAACACTTGCCTACTATGTGTGAGATCCAGCAAACCATTACCAGAATTGCAAAAATCAATATTAAGAAGAATAGATGATTCTTTGAGGCAATGTATAGTTGTCCTCAGTTAAAGCATAAATTATTTTTATAGTTGGAAGACCTTATTTGGCAGCTATGTTTATCAAAGCATTAGGATTCATAAGCCTAACAAAAGTGAACCAAGCATGTAAATTCCTCGACCTGTCCAGCCTATTACATTTGTAATGTCCAGGTAAGTGTGCTCAAATAATACCATCCTATGCTCAGAGATGGTACTGTTTCTTCATGTGAATGTTTAATATTACAAACCATTAAGGTCATGGGACTCACCATTTGAACTAGAGGAACGTCTTGGGCTGAAGACTGTGTTTATCTACCCTTATCTCCTCCTGTCGATCCAGGAATCTGAGTTTCTCTGGCAATACTCACTGTGCTCATGCAAATGGCGAGTCCAACGGGTTTTGTTTTGAGGTTTCCCTCTTTCTTTCTATTCTTTTTTTTTTTCTTTTTTTGCATTGACATAGACTCTCTAAACTGTGAGAAGGAAAGTATACAAAGTAGACAGAATGATGAAAGTCCACTGCATTAAGCCGCTTTCAATGCCTATGAAAACTACCTGAGAGAATTAGCTTATCAAGAGAATAGTTCATTTTGATGGTATCTTGGCCTGTGGTGAGTAGGACATCATGGTGGGCATGAGCACGGCCAAATCACTTACATCATCCCTGAAAACACAAAGAAGAAAGAGCTAGAGCCTCATTAGCCTCTAGCCAACCCCTCATTGGGTGAAAACCTTGCCTCCAGTGAAGTGAAGGCTTTTTCGATCAAGCCCCTGCACGTAAAGGCTCCAGAACCTTCCAAAAGCTCCATCCTGGGGGTCATGTCTTTAATGCCTGTGGGAGGACGTTTACAATCCAAACAGTGTCTTCCTAACATCATCCAGGCAGCGTCACACTGTCAGTATACTCAGTTTCTTCAGAGAAGTAGAATTTGACCCTGTGATTAGGAAGGTAAGAAGTCTCAGGTGAATTGGCAAGCTGGAAACCAGCAGGGCCAATGGTTTAGTTTCTGTTCAAAGTCATCAGAGCCTCAAGAATTAGAAAGAGCTATGATTCAGCTGCATCCAAATACAGTGGGCAAAAAACCAATGTCTCAGTCCAAAGGTGAACTTACTACTCAGGGAAGGGCCAGGCTGTTAGTTCTAGTCAATCCTATGTGGCCCACACACACCAGGAAGGGCAATATGCTTTACCCATTCTACCAATGTAAGTGTTAATCTCACCTAAAATACCTTTGCAAAAACATCCATGACATGCTGACTAGATAGATGGGTGCTGCATGACCTACCCAATTGAATACATAAAAATGACCATCACACTCAACCAGGCAGAAAAACATGAACCTCTGAAGACACAGAAGTAGAGGAAAAGATGATAAGGGAAGCCAGAGGGAGATGAAGGACAAGATGTGGGCATATTCATCCTTGACCAGCTTCCTGAATAATAAGAGATATAATGCAAACAAGGAGGTATGCAAAGCATGTCATGGTTGTTGTCATGCAAAAACCAAGTTTTTCTGTTAGACTCTAGAATTAAACAGAAGTTCCCACCAATACCCAGGAAGACATCCTCTACTACCAGAAGAGAGTCACCTAAGAGACTAACTAACAGGGGATAATGAGCTTGCTATAGCTTCATTCTTATGTTCAGTAATGTGCTGAGTCTTCTATATTTCTAAGGAGTGAGGAAAGGGGCTGATACTGGGGTTGGAAAATTAGTCTTTTTGGACATGAAGAGTTGGGGAATAGTTGTCATCCAAGATATCCTTGGATCTGTCAGTGACTGTGCTTTTGCTAAGATGGACAAATATCAATATATTACATTGCATGCCATATTTATAGCTTTACTTTAGGAAAATAGTATTATTCTTTCTTTTGTTTTCTTGTTTTTTATTTCTTCAGTAGTTGGGGTGGAACCAGAGCCTGGACATACTAAGCAAGCAGTCTACCACTGAGACAACCCATTCTCATTTCTTCTTCATAATTTCTTCTTTAATTTAATGTGTAACCTACTGGTCATTAGAAGGTTGTTACTTAATTTGCATGTGCTTATGTGGTTTATTTTATCAATAATTCCTAGTTTCATTGCACTATGGTCAGATAGTGTGCATGGGATAATTGCAATTCCTTTCTATTTACTTAATCATGCTTTGTGTGCTATTATACGGTCTATTTTGGAAAATGCCCCAAATGCAGCTGAGAAGAAGGTGTATTCTGTTGTTTCTGGGTGAAACACTCTGTAAAGGTCTACTAAGTCCATTTATTCACAAGTTGGGATCAGTTCTACTATTTCGTTGCTAACTTTTTGCTTAGTTGTTCTATCTTTTTGTGACAGTGGCTCATTGAAGTCCCTGTTACAATATAGTGACTTTTTTAATCTTATTGGATGATTTTTGTTTTGAAGTTGATATTGTCAGCAACCAGGAAAGCTACCCCTTCGTTTTTCTGAGTTCCTGTGGTACAGAGAATTGTTTTCCACCCTTTGACTTTCAGTCTGCAAATTTGTTTTTGAATTAAATGTTTTCCTTGTATACAATATATTTTTGAATCTTTTTTGATTCTTTGCTCATGTTTGAATAATTTTTTCTAGTACTTCTGCAAATAATGTTTATGTCATTTGCATTGTTTCTTGATGTTTCCTTGCCAACTATTCTTCTTATATTATTTTTCTTTGCATCATCTTGTAGTTGCTGAATTGTTACTTCCTGGTATCTTGTTAATTTTAAGAGATCTTTCCTTTAAAATTCATTAACTGCATTAATGTCTTCAAGGTCTGAAAGTCTATCTTCAGTTTAATTCAAGTGGTTTTGCCAGCTTTCCATGGAATTCTTACTTTCCTGAATATCTGTTTGAATCTTTTTTCATGTATTTTCATTCTTTCTTGTATTGTTCATTCTGTCCTTCCATCATTTTTCTGTCCTCCTCTCTTTTTTTAATTGATGTCTTCTTTAGCTATGCTGATCAGTTCTTGCATGATTATTGTCATTTCTTTTTTGACCTGAGAGATTGTTTCTGATGTTATTTATTCTATTGCCTGATGAACTTGTTTCTTTATTTCAGTTACCAACATTTCAGAAATTTCAGGTGAGTGACTTCCAAGTTTTTCTATGTCGTTGTCTCCTGGATTTGTTCTTGGTGTGCTAGAGGATTGAGATTGCCTATTGCTCCAGCATTTTGGCATTTTTGAAGCTCCCAATAATCACCCAGGCTTAGCCATGGTGGAAGAGTGGTGGGGCGTGGCTCAGTAAGGTTCCCACTATAGTTGGGGTAGGATAGGACTCACCAAGGCTCTCAGTACACCAGGGGGGAAGACTGGTGATACTCAGCAAGCTTCAGTGCAGGTGGTAAATGTAGACTGGATTCATCAGGATCTCTGAATGCTGCCCAGAGTCCTCCTAAGTTCTTAAATGGTTTGACCAGTCACCAGGTAATCTCCATGCCTGTGCAAACAGAGACCATGGATAGCAGTTCACCAGAGTCCTGTGGGCCATACAGAGTCCTCCTAAGTTCTTGAAAGTTTGTACCAGTGCCAGCACAAGTTCCATATTTCCTCATTGGGGCCATCCCTCCTTCAAAAAAGATCTCTGAATTTCAAAAACACACTCACATGAAATCTTTTTTCTTCCCTCAGCCCTTTCTCTCCATCATTTACACATATACACACACGCGCGCGCTCACGCACGCTCATGCACGCGCCTGTGTGCACCCTTTGAGCTGCATCCCTGTCTCAGACACCTCTTGGATCTCTCTATGTTTCACTGCCTCTTGCCCACAGACCCAGCTGGCCTCCCAGCCCATACATATCCCAGCCTCCTTTCCCTTCCCAGCACATATAGCACCCCGGGGTAGCCTACTGGCACCAGGGAACCTCCTTTTCCAAGAGAACACAAGGCTGGGAGACCCCCCAACTGGACTGAGTACCAGAAGGGGTGGCCATGAAGGGTGTCAAGCCAACAAGGAGCACCAAGTGAATGCATGTGCTGTGCTGATGTGTCTCTCTATTTGTCTCTCTGTGTCTCTCTATTTGTCTGTCTGTGTGTCTGTGAGAGTTGGGTAAGAATACCTCTGACCTGTGGGTGAGGCCACAGGAGAGAAGTCAAGGCACCCACAGGATGGAGGAGCCCATTGGAAGGGNGGTCTGTGGTCAGGGGCCTCATTGTGAGGGAGCAGGGCACTGACCATTGCAGAAAGGGATTTCAAATGGCACAACACTTTCTATTTCTCAAGTGACTAAAAGTTGAAGGCCCAGGGCTGGACCTTGCTTCTGGCTGTTTTGGAGCCTAACAGAGGTTCTCTTGTTCAAGCTCAGGATAGGGATTGCTCTGTCTGGGAGTGAGCAAGTTAGCCAGCCTTGATTCTATAGCTGGGGATGGAAACACTATTTCTAAATCCAGTTTGTACCCCTCCAATAGTGCATGCATGCACTCAAAAATACAATAAAAAGTCAGTTTGTATTTACTATTTTTATTTGCCATGGTGCTCATAGAGGTTCACATATATTTTTATAAAAATATTGGCCTTTTGGGGAAGCAGGTTCAAGCTGCACATTCTACTTGGGAACAAGAACAAGTCAACATGCACTTTCATAGCTAACATACATTTCTCTGAATAATACTCAGTTAAAAAATATTATTCAGATTGCCAGATATAAACAGGCAAGATTAGTGTAAAGAACAAACAAAATGCATAATAACAAAAAAGTTGAAAGAAATTTAAAAACAAGAATAAAAAGAAAAATATTTTAAGCTTTAACTGCTCCCTTCAAAAGACCAGCAGAAATTGATAGCACATTATCAAAAATACTCTGCATGTATATATATATATATATATATATATATATATATATTCTTTCCCTTTCACAATACCTATTGTACCTTTCAGATTTTAATTACTCTTTCAGGTTCTCATACTAGCGAGATTATATGATGTTTGCATATGTAAATCTGATTTGTTTCACTTACCACCATAGTATCTAGTTGCATCATTTGTCTACAAAAGCTTTGAGTGTATCTCTTTTTTGTAGCTGACCAATAATTTATTGTGTAAAAATACTGTATCATTGTTAGGTTTTCCTTTATATATGATAATCAGAGCAACTAATTTGAAGATAACATCATGCAATACAGAAACCATTGTTGAATTTCTGTTACTTGGTTTAGTGAAATTTTGTATTGTCTCTAATGTTGTTTTTTTCTCTATCACTATTTTGTATTCTTTAAAAAATAAAAAGCTTAATTCTTATATAGTCAAATTTTTTATTTAAAAATGCTTCCTAAAGTATGTAAAATTTTGCACTCTCATCTCTCATGAATGTTCCTCCAGAGAAAACATAACTATTCTTGACATGAAATGAAATGAAATTCAATTCACAGAATCTTTGAAAATTTGTCCTCATGGAGTTCTAACTCTAAACACATGAGACAATATGTATCTCTACCTGAGGAGGTGCTGTTGGTACCATGGCTCTTGGCATAGGAAGCTTCAGGAAATGGATTCTAGAGATGTGATTCTCTTTAGAGTCTTGCTCTTTCCACAGGGGCACTATGGATCTTTTTTGGCTTATATGGTATGCTGGAATTGAAGTTGACCCAAAACAAAGAGAGAAACACCTATACTGTACCCTGAGAAACATCGCTGAACTCTAAATAGTAAATTTCCCAAGAGTTTACTACAGTCGTGCACTATATAACAATATTTCAGTCAACAATGGTGCATAACTTGTGGTGTTTCCCATAAGACTATAATGGAGCTGGAAAATTCCTGTCACTGAATGATACTGTAGTTGTCATAATGTCATAGCGCAGGCATTGCCAATTGAGTAGAAGGATACAGCACAATAATGTATAATATATGCTATTTGATAATGATAACAAATGACTATGTCATTGCTTTACATATTTACTTGTCTATGTCTATCATTATTTTATGGATCACACTATTTCTATGCACAAAATTTGTTTGCTGTAACCTAATATATCACAGTACTCTAGTGGCAGGCTCATACATCTCCTTTTACTATGTGTTTTAAGTGCATCAGGAGGCTATGTTGAGTGACTGACTGTGTCATCTTGGCTTATGTGAGTGCATTCTTTAATGTTTACACAGTGACAAAATTGGCTGATGGCACATTTCTCGGAATGTAGCCTTGTGATTAAGTGATGTATGACTGTACATCATCTCTCTGGCCTTTGCCTCAGGAACCTATAAATTCTAAACTATCGCCTAAGTTCCATTCTAGTTTTGTGACTAAAAGTTTATGCTTACATAGACACTTCTGTTGAAAATGTTCAGAAGTATAAAATAACTTCCTAGAAAGGATTTCAGAAATCCACAGAATTAAGTGTCTTCCTCAGAATCTGGAATAATTTGGATAGGATTATCCCTGTATAAAGTACTAACTTCCTGTTAGGGAATCTCACAGCAAAATATAGGTTTTGCCTTACACCCTGTGTTTTGCTATGCCCCATGTTCCTTTTGATTAAAGATATGAAGATTTTTGAGTGGTCCCTAAACTGGGGTTTTTAAAATCAGAGAATATAGAGAGGCACAGGGTACCTCAGTTCATGAATTCAATTCTCTCCACAGCTCTGGTTGCAAGCCAGAATTGGACAAAAACCAAATCAAATTTTCCCAGAAGGTCAACATTGGTCTTAATCACTGAATTTGATGTAGTTTTTCAGACTTGGCTTGCAACCAGAATCAGGAAAAGAAACAAGGTACCACTTTCACAGTCCATTAGGCTATAGAAATGGTAAAGGGTGGAGAATTGAGCAAACAAAAACACTGGGGACAGGAAGCATCTCAAGTGCATTAGTCCTCTTAGAATACCTACCAGGTTGCTGGGTTGGGTCGGGGTGGGCTCAGGGGAAGAGGGCTTTCCTAGTGTGTGTGAGGACCTGAGCATGATCAACTACTGCAAAAAAATGAACAAATGAACAAATAGATGAATAAAAAATAATTTTAATGGAAGAAAGATGAAAAATAAAGATAGAGAGGAAACAAGGAAGGAA
>NDGN011308714.1:0-11275 GCA_002564285.1 Tympanoctomys barrerae
GTGGGTTATCCATAGGACTGGCAATGTCAGAAGTTGTTGACTTGAGCCTTTCACAGCTCAGCAGAAAATATTGTTTATATCTATTATGGCATAATTTTCTTAGGTTTTCTGTTTTGAACTAAAAAATACCTTTATTCAAAGTGCATGCACTGAAAATACAAGAGACATATTTCATTGTAGTGTGCATTTTTGTCATTGAGTTAAAAGAGAAGACTTCAAGGTTCCATGTGACTGTGGACATTTCCCATTTTTACAAGGTGGACATATCAATGACTATTGGCATGTACGTGGAGGTAAGATTCCAACAGAAGTTGTTCATAGAGTACACAATGAAGAGAACCCTGGAATAAGGCTGAGGGCAGGCACCAGAGAAAGTAGATTTTCTTTTCCTAACAAAATGAGGGTAATTATTTTTCCACTGCTGTGGGAGAAGAAAAGAGGAAAAGGCTAAGCACTGAGAAAATTAATGTGTGTCTGCAATCCAGCTTGCAGAAATGCCTGAGATTTTTTTCAACAGTAGCTTTATTGATATACAGTTCACATACCATAAAATTCAGTCTTTTCAAGCATACAGTATATTTATAGCACTGCACAACCGTTGCCACCATCAAACTTTAGAAAATTTTTATTGTTCAGAGGTATCTGTGTACGTACCCATTACCAGTCAGCCCCTGTTCTTCCTTGCCACTGCCTCTGGCAACTAATGATTTGGTGTCCTCTCTGTGGCTTCCCCCATTCTCATATTAATGCATCTCATATTAATCAATCTCATATTAACCACAACATGTGGTCTTTCATGACTGCCTTCTTTCACTGAGCAAACTATTTTCAAGGTTTACCTGTGATGTGGCAAGCATCAGTACTTCATTTCTGTTTTGTTGTGGAATAATATTTTTATTGTGTGCCTAAATCATATTTTGCCATTGTTTCTACCTGTTGGCTCTTATGGGGAGTGCAGCTCTGATTGTGCACATACAAGTTTTCGTATGAACTGATAAAGACTGTCTTTGACTAAACTAAACTTTAGTCAGGTTTCTCTGGGCTCTTTTCTCAACTAAGTCTTTTTTTTTTTTTCAACTAAGTCTTGAACGTTCCTTCATCCTTGCCAGGCCTGAAGAACCTTGTTTTAGCAACAACCCTGCTAAATCAAGAATGCCCCAGTCCTTCTTATCTGATCAAGTTCCTCACCTTGCACCTGCAATAGTAAGACCTCGGACCTTCTACCACCAGCAAGAATCCTTGTGACATCAGTGTAGCAAGAATACTTCTGCCTTTGCTGTCTGCTCCTGGTTATCATCCAGTGTACCAGTTAGGTTTTACTAGAGGAAAAGATGTAACACAAAATGTACAAATGTATAAGAAATTACTGGATTGGTTTATGACGGTCAGCCAGAGATGGATTAGGAAGCATACAGAGGACGTCTGCATACTGGAGACTGAAGGATTCAGTCCCAAGGTCTGAAGCTCACTGCAGTGTTCCATACAAGTCCTTAGGAGGCCAAGGGGTCAGCAATGGAAGGGTGATGAACCTACACCAGAAGGCTGAAGGGTCCAAGGTGGAGGCCGAAGAGTCTGCACTAGAATCCAAGAGACAACGTCCAAGCTGACCGCAAAGACTGGAGCTCCTCTGAAGAAAATGGAACCCTCTGTATGTCATTTCCTTTTTATGTCCTTTAGGTGATGAGTCACTCTAGGGTGGGGCCACTGCACCCTCCGGTGTGGAACTGCTGGGCCAATTTAGTTAAGCTTTAACTTCTCAAGTTGACATTGTCTATGAACTACTCTGTCCAGCTTCTCATGTGGCTCACTGGCCATAAACCTGGATGTAAATTTGAATACCTTTTCTGTATTAGAGTTGAGCCTGATCTCTCTTGGCTATTAAGACACTCTTGATGACTTAATCCTGAATAAGTCCTCCTTGCTATTTTAGCAAGTGCAAAAATGTTTTTTTTTCAAATATGTCCATCAACAGGTGAATGGACACAAAAAATATAGAGTATTTATAGCCAATGGCATACTAGTCTGCCAAAAAGAAGTACAAATTGGAGTCATGTATAGGGAATTATGTGCTTCTTGAGACTATAGTATTAAGTGAAATAAGCAGACACATAATATTAAATACTTCATGGGTTCTCATGAGAAGCTCAAAATATAAAGAACAAAATAAAAGACAACTGGGAGGAAATAGAAGGATATAGATTTGTTCAATTGGGAAAAGGATCAAGAGACAGAGGGATGAGGCTGGAGAGATGGCCCAGTGGAAAAAGTGCTTCCATGGCAAGTGCAAGAGCCTGAGTTCAATCCCTGTTTCCATANAAAAAAAAAAAAAAAAAAAAAAGGAGACAAAGGCAGGGGTAGAGAAGAAAGGGAAAGGGGATAAAAAAGAATTGATGTGTCATCTAGGTTTACCAACACCCCACAAGATGTGTAATCATTATGCAATGCAAAGAGATAATAATAATAATAATAATAATAATAATAATAATAATAATAGAAATTTTTGTTTTTAAAGTACAAGCTTTTCTTTATCAGAGCATATGTTTCCATTTGTCTTGGTTGTAGTTCTAGTACTACACTTGCCAGGTTATATGGTTGCTCTATAATTAATATTTTATGGAGTAGCAAGCTCTTTTTCAGTGACTTTACCATTTTATTCTCTACCATCAGTGAACCAGTGTTTCAACTTCTGCATAACATCTCCAATAGGTATTGATACCAGCTAAAAATATTTTAAGAACCCGGAGGCCAAACTTCAATTGTTGAGTTTGAAGTTATGGTGCAATTTCCTTTGTTCTAGTTTCTAGTACAGTCTTCTTCTACACCACTCAAGGGAGTGTGGAAGAAGGAGCTTAAGGGAGGAAGGGGAGACGGAACTCCACTTCTGCAGCGGCCTGGTCCTGAGGAGCTGTGGAGCTGGGTGGGACACTCAGGTGCAGCTTGTGTGAGGCTCAAACACTCGAGGGCTGAACCCCAGGGAAGCGTGCTCAGGCATCTGAGAGAAGGTGGGCGCATTCAGGCAGTCTGGGGTAATAGACACAAGATGTGTAATCCATATAGAGGAGCCACTGATTCATCCCAGGAATTCTTGATTTCTTCTTCTTGACTTTTATAGAAAATCATTCAGTGATACTCTGCTTCTAAAAAGGACCACATTTATAACTTTCCTTGACTCAGAAGACCCTCTTCCTGGCAAAGGTCAACAACACTACACACTTGAAGTAAAATGACTTTAATTTTGCTTATACAAGGCAGCATGCTTTTGTGATATTGTTGGCATGATTAAATTCATCCTAAAAGGTAGCAAAACCAAGACTACCTAGGAATGCCTGTTTCACACAGTGTTTAGGTATAACCACCCTTCAGTCCTGTTTACTTGATACTTGTTCAGAGGCCTAAGGTGGGGGAGAACAAAGCCCCATGTGAGTGAGGGTTAGTGTCTCCCTTTGCATACATTTCATGCCTTAGCCCATGTGTTAACAGGCATGTGCACACATGGCCACGCACCAGAACTTTCCTCTAAGTCCTGTGTGTGAAAGATTATGAAAACTCTTTCTCTGGATTCATCCATCCTCTGCCTCGTGAGGCTGGGCACTCAGCAAACGTGGTTGATTGATTCTCCTAACTCCCCTTCTTGTATTATTAAAAAGCCTCAATAACTAAGCAGTTTTCTTTCTGTAATATTTTTTTTCCGAAGTCAGATATGGCACATTTATTTTTCTTTTGAAATAGGTTCTTTCACAGGCAAAATGTTGTAGATCAATTGCTTCATTTAAAAATGTTTGTCTTTCCAGAAGTTGAAGAACAGCAAAAAAAAAAAAAAAAAAATCTATAATCTTATTGATTGGGATGTACTAAAATTTTTAACTGAAGTAGTTTTTTTATGGCAATGAAAAGAAATGTCTTTGAAGTAGGAAGTAGATGGTTTTCCATGAAGATACAACACTCTTAATTAATATTCATAACAATTGATATGTATAATTTTGGTCATTGGAGGACTACTATAGCTTGCCATTGATGCAGCAGGAATATATTGAGGACAGAGAAAAAGTAATTAACAGCTGAATACGAGGGTCATAAAGTTAAATTATTCCCTAGCTCACAGTAAACTTTATGTGCATACAGAATTATTTTCTGAAGTAAGACAATACTGAATGCCATGTTTTTCTTCTTCTCCAAATTGTGTATTTAATGTTTTTCTTGAACACAGACAGCTTTGGGTCCAATAAGGATAATTAAATGATGAACAGGCAGCTGGTGTGGTGAGAATTCAGAATTAACAGTAAGAGACTTAGTAGTCAATGGAAGAGAAATTATGCTCTACTTGAATTTTCCATTTCTAAAATGTACTAGGGATTATTTAAATATAGAAATTTGGAGCGTTACAGTGGTTGAAGTAGTCACACAGAAATCTAGTTCCTG
Source organism: Tympanoctomys barrerae (assembly GCA_002564285.1). Taxonomy (NCBI): domain Eukaryota; kingdom Metazoa; phylum Chordata; class Mammalia; order Rodentia; family Octodontidae; genus Tympanoctomys; species Tympanoctomys barrerae. Next base: position 4,420 of record NDGN011308714.1, read on the forward strand.
ATCTGCTTTCTGACACTGACTTAATTGGTGAAAATCAAACTATTTATAGGCCAGCAAACGAATATAAATTTAATTCACCTAGGTTCATTTTAATATAGGTGTGAAACACTTTGTTTTGCAAAGGTTAGTGGTGATGCTAAGACTCAGCTTCTGTCATCAAAAAGTTTACGAAATCCATGTATGAAACTGTAAAAAACTGCTGCTTGTGCCAACAAATGCTCAACATCTTTTCATTTCTCTTTCGTTATTTTACAAATGCATTTCAGAGAGTTCTCTGTATACCAATAAAACTGAAAAGTAATACATAATTTGTAGCATATGACAGTGCTCATTTGGAAGTATGTTCTCTTTTGAGAAGCAGTCTTAACTTTTCTGCCCCTATACTTCACTAATTATATAATTAAAAAAAGCAGGAAAAGGCATGGATTTCCTAGTGTCTGCCAGCTGCTTCCCTAGGGGCTGGCCTTATTGAAATGTTATTACACAGGACTTGATGTGTTTTGAGTCAAACTGTAGCTACATCCAGGAGAAATTCTAAAGGTGGAAAGTGTGTTTTTCAGTGTGATAATTAGTGGTCCTCATCTCTCTGAGAGCTGATCTTTCCCTTTTACTGAACTCCACTGCTAAGGTCCACAGTGACGTGAACTTTGCACGGGAAGAGGAATAAGAGAAACAGCATTGAAGGAAACCTATAGGTTTTAAGCCTGAAAACCCTGTCTAAAGATAATGCCAGATGTAAAATATTTCCAGATAGAATGTCTGAGCTTGCTGGAGAATGTGGCATGGTGAGAAGGTGGAGGTGAGACGGAGCAAAAGGTAGGAAGACCCAAAAGGCCACTTCTCCCCTCCTTGCTTGTGTATGGCATATTCCACTCCTCAGAGTGTCACATTAGTGACCACTTGTTCTAAAATACTGTTTGTCCCAGCATGGGGAGGCTGAGGCAGGAGGATCCTTGCAAGTTCAAGACCAGCCTGGGAATTCACCATGGAACTCATACTCAGAGAAATGAAGTTTTGAGAACTTCTTTCTCAAACTGGCAAAAGCCTTCCTACTAACCATTCCAAAGCTGAAGAATTTGGAAACGTTGCCTTGCTTGTCCCTATCTTTGGTGCATTAAGTAAGTACTTAACCTTATCTGTATCTTGTTCTGATCAACAAATGAAAACCATTGTGGATCTTACTTCTGAGAGATGATTTAAAGACTCCCATAATTCATAATACAGAACAAACATACAATCAGTGTTAGTTGTTAATATCATGAGCATTTTTAATCACTTGCCATTTCCTGTGTCCTGTGCATCAACACACAACAATACACAGTAGATATATGTACTCCTGCTTCACAGATGAGGAAACCAAGATTCAAAAAATTTATATGCCTTGCTCAAGAACCGATGGTCAGAGAGTGACACAATTTATATTTTTAAGTTTTTTGGTCTAGGTGAAAATTCTGTATCATGCTGCCTCTGTATAGTGATTCATGCTTGCCAAAATTGTAAATACTGAGATATAACTACTATGCCCAAAGAAAAAAATCAAAATTTAAATAAAAATGATCAATTAATGCAAAAAAAAAAAAAACCCAGCTTGGGCTACAAAAGGAACTCAAGGCCAGCCTGCATGGCATAGCAATGTCCTATCTCAAACAAAACAAAACCCAACCCCTCAACCTCCCGCAAAAGCCAAAACAACAACAACTAAAATACTGTGTGTCCTGGGAGGGTGAAAGCCAGTTCTCTCACAGTCATTTAGTCAAGGAAGAGGGATAAGAAGCATGAAAAACATGAGCTTGGGAAATAGCAGGGCCGTGAGTGGGGCATCTGGGTGTGGAAAGTGGGTGGTGAAGGAAAGAGGCGTTGGGTTGCGAGCTTTGGGTCAGAAAGTCAAGCGCTTCTTGGCTGAGTTGCTTCCTTCCCAAACTCATATGCTGCAGTCAAACTCTAGTGCATTACAATGGCACTATGGAGCTAAGGTTATTAAAGTAAAATAAGATCATCTGAGTGGGCCTTAATTCAGTATCCTTTTAAAAGGGGAAATTAGGCTGCAGGGGATGAGACACAGACTGAGATCAGGATGTGGAGAGAGGGAGAAGTTGAACATTCGGAGGACAAGAGAGCAGGCTTAGGAGGAACACCCCTGAGGACTCCTTGATCTTGGCCTTCTAAACTAAGGAATGGTGGAAGAATAAATATTGGTTGTGTAGGTTGCCTCACCAGTGGACTTTGTTATGGCAGGTGTAGCAGACAAACACAGTAGGCACCCAAGGAAGGAAGACAAGTTCAAGGGAAACAGAGGGTGGAGTTGCTGACCTCTGGGTAGCTTTGTCCATGGCCTAGCAGCAGGTGGCATGTGGCTGCCAGAAGGGGTAGGTGGCAAAGGTCTCGGTACGGAGGATGTCAGATCCATTTGGCAGGATGCAGAAGCTTGTTTCTGGATGTGCTGTTCAAGAAAGCCCTGCTTCTCTGGGCTGCGTTCCAACTTTGCACTCTTACAAGGAAGTGAGGCGAGGCCATAGCATATGTAAAAGGGGAAAGAGGAGGAAATAGTCTTGTGGTCTTCCTGGGGATGGGCAGTAAGGAGACCCACGGCCTGTAGAGAATGTGCACCTTATGCAGCCACACATTTATGAGTCCTGGGAGGGACTAAGTTGGTGTGCTTCTTTCTTGTCTCTACACTGTAGCAGTTTAACAATGCCAGAAGTCAAATTTTCCAACAAAAGTATTTTATTGGTCTAAATGCTAAACAATTGCTGTGATTACTGTTGAGTTGTATGAATCTATATCTATGCTTTTAATTTTAGTGTACTTTTATTACTTTTTCCTTTAATAAGAATTTCAAATACATAGGTTTGGAGAAGTCCCAGTAGACTCTGATGCAGGTCAAGGCAGCTACAGGCATTGGTTTGGATGGAAATTTTATTAGGCTTTCGCTCCTGTGAGCTCCTAGCCAAGGGTATATTTTCTGTCTGCTGGTTCTGTGGTGCCTCCTATTCCTGCTTTAAAACAGTAGTTTAGAAAGGAATGATGACAGTATATAATTCTAAAGATGAATAGAGGTGACATAAGTTATTTTAGTTTGGTCATTCTGTCTGACCATTTGGAATTTTTGTTTTGACCTAAAATTAAAATGTATAACTGAGTATGGGTTGCAAGGTATAAAATATTTTTGATTGGTAAGTGCACATTTTATTTCTTTATTTGGTACTGGATCTTACTATATACCTTGGGCTCTTACTGATCCTCCTGTCTTAGACTCCCCAGCGTTGAGATTATAGGCATGTGCCATCATGCCTGGTCTTGGTGGCCAGCATGGCAGCATGGAATGTGGTATGGGGGATCAAACCTGGCTTCTTGAGCTTGCCAGGTCTTAGAGGTGCTTAGAGCACCAAGCTTACCTCTCTGGCCCTAAGTACACATTTTAGTTGACACACTAAATTTTGTACTGAATTTGAAAGCTACTATGAAAATTAAAATCAAGGTTTATTCAGGTTAATGATTATTATGGGAAATAACTGTTTTTTGCTCTGAGTTCTAAGTACACCAACTTCCTTGCTGGATCCCCATTGCTTCTTTTACTCCTCCCCATTACTTCTAAAAGATCTGTGTTTTAGGTGACATCTAGAGCTCATGTCCTGGAAGCTTAGATATTAACCAGTAAGCAGAATGGGAATCATATTTTCTCACATTAGCATTCTCTAGACCATCAAACATAGGGAATGTCAAGGCCCAAATTAATGTTAGATTAATTCACTCCTTACTGACACTTTGCTAGGTGTTGATAAATGTGGATAAAACTGAACTCCTGCTCTAAGAAACTCAGCTTACTTGGGAAAACAGATATTTGAATAAATAATTGAAGTACACAGTAGGAATCTAAGTAAGAAGTAAATAATTTGCCTTGGAGTGAAAATAGATAATGAGTTTTAGGGTAGTCTTTTTTTGTTGGTTTTTGTTACAGGATCTTGCTACGTAGTTCAGACTTGTAGTGATACTCCTGTCTCAGCCTCCCCAGCACTAGGATGACAGGCGTACATAGGGCGCCCAGGTTCTGGGGCCAGCATGGCATGTGGCATTAGGGATTGAACTCAGGTCTTTGTGCTTGCTAGGCAAGCGCTTAGACCACTGACTATTTCCCCAGCCCTAGGGTAGTTATTCTTCAAGGAATGTTTCTTTACCATAAAAATCAGGCAGAATGTTCCAGGAGAAGGAAGTGTATGTCTGGGGGATGTTGAGGATTTTCTGCTGGATAGGATTCTCTCTGGGCAGCCTCGGGAGCCCAAGCTGGATGGCTGGTAAGGACTGGGATTCATGTCAAAGACTGCATGTAGGGCCAAAGAAAGACTTACAGAGGAGGGATGACTCCATCAAACCAAATCTTGGAAATACTGCTGCATAGCAGTGAATCAGAGCTGGGAGGGTGAAACAAAGAGAAATGCAGTAGGCAAGCCCTCAGCTGATCTGATGGCAAAGGAACCAGGCTGGGCAGCTCATGCCAGTCCACATGAGGAGACTGTGCCAGTGGTCATGGCCCTGGTGCTGCCCCTCACCCTTTCCACAGGCGAGGCCCATCAAGTGGATGATGTCGCACATGCATTTCTGCCATACTGGGGCTGACCCAGCGTACAGAGGTGCTAAGTTGCATGTACCATTTTATTATGTTCCTCATTTGTTGGCTTTAATCTGATTTATCCAGTAAAATCAGAAGCAAGGGATAGATCAGTGTTTCTTGGCTTTTCTGAAAAGTAAATCTTTAAAGAAATTATTTAAATTTTTGCAAATGTAACACACATTAGTGTTTTATTGATATTTTATGGTTTTCACTGTAAGTAAAAAGGGAATTGTCAGCCCTGTTGGATGTTCACTGCTGATGGCTTTAGTTGTTCTCCTGGTATTTCCCTTCCTTTTCCTAAATCACTGGTGAACACACATCACGCGACGTGTGGCTGTCTTCATGGTGTACGCCAGGCGGCCAGGAGTTCTGGGAATGCAGCAGCAGTGGACGGCATGTCACTGTTCCATATTTAGACCTGTGCTTGGCTCTCCCAGCTTCCATCCGGCCTTCCCTCCTTTCTTTAGACTGTATTCCCTAGAAATGGGAGCTGCACTGCAGACAAAGAAGGGCAGCAGTAGATTTAACTTTCCTCACTTCTTTGACTTCCCACTACTTCCTTTTTAGCTTCTGCCTTATTCATTCTGTCTTACATAATTTGCTGTCTGAAGGTTTTGAGCCCCTTTTAGGCTGTTCATCACCTTTCTTTGTTACTCTAACAAAATAACTGAGAAAATCAACTTGAAAAGAGTAGAAGTTTATTTTGGTTCATGGTTTCCAAGGTTTCTGGCCATGGTGCATTGGCTCCATTGCTCTGGGCTTGTGGAAGAGAAGTACAATATGGTGAGAATGCATGGAAAAGCCATTATCTCAGGGATGGGCTGTAAAAGGTACAGGAAGAGGCTAGGATCCCAGTGATTCCTTCAAGAGCATACCCCCAGGAAACAGAAAGCCTCCCACTAGGTTCCCACTCTTAAAGGCTCCACACACCCATGGTGTCAAGTCAGGGATGGATGTCTTAACACACAAGCATGTAAATGTTTAGAAGACAGTTGACTAGACTTTAGACTTAGTTTAGAAGTTTTGACTTGTGTCTCCAGGCACTTGACACTCAGCTTTTTCCAAAATTCTTTTTTTTTGGTCAGGTTTTTGTCTTTCAAACATTGTTGGTTTCTCCCTATTGCCTTGTCTTTATGCTTTGTGGACTTGTATCTGTTAAACACTGGTTATTTGTAGTGTAGTGAGAGTTTAGGAAATAAGGGGAAATTCATGTGCCTATTTCACTGTGGTAAACTGAAAATCACTGAGCAAATCACATAACAATAATTGTTACCATGGCAATCAATTATAGTTTTAAACTGTTGAATGCACTTTCATGTAATTAAGTTCATTTGATATTTAGAAATCCCCATGAGGATGACAGAAAGAGGCCTTTAAACCTATTTTATGGAAAGGTAACAGGTACAAAAGAATAAAACAGGGCTAGGGAGATAGTTCAGAAGCATGAAAACCTGCCTGGGAAGTGCGAAGTCCTGAGTTTGATTCCCAGTAAACAAACCAACAAACCAACATCTTAAAAAAAGTGTAAATAATTGCTACAACTTTATAGATTGAGCTAATAGAAAACTTAGAATGAACTCAGTTTTCCAATTCCCAGCCCAGATTAGTATTAACTTTAATATTTTAAATAAAATACTTCTTATCTCTTTTGACATAAAAGCTGCAGATCATCTGAACAAGAAACAGGTGAGTTCTTCTTGACTAGTGTAACTTTACATCACTATGTATTTGTAAACATGAGCGTCTTCTCAGCATTGCAGTATACTTGTTGCTGAATAGATCCAAGAGGCATCAGTTCTTCCTGTGGGCCGATGACCAAATGAGATGTATAAGACCATAAAGGAGGAGATGAAAATGGGGAAAATAAGTGATTCTGTGAAGGTAAACATATGTGGCACTGAGTCCAAACCCAGGGTATTTTTCTTTCTTGAATCTTCAGGTCCTTCCCTTAGCCACATGGTTGTGGAGGAGACCAGTCAGGGAAAAGAAGGACTTCTGAGAATTTAAAAGGAGGAGAAATGGAGTTCTCAGCTACATGAAATGAATCATAAAACCTTGGTTTGCACACCACAGATTTATTCACCTAGAAGTGGTGGATTAAGCTCAATTAACATGAATCACACATTCCTATATATGTTTTTATAAATACTCATCCCCAAGCATTGCTTCCTTCTCTGTTGTTTTAAGAGTATTATTCTGAATAAATCCTCTGTAGAGGGCATTTTCAAATAAAGATTAAAAAATACA
>NDGN011308726.1:0-10653 GCA_002564285.1 Tympanoctomys barrerae
ATATATATATATATATATATATATATATATACACACACACACAAGATAGTTAGCATAGATGTACAGATACTCTCTCTTAGTTCAATGAGAAGAAAGTTTTGAACTAGTAGTGTTTAGACATCATGTGTACACCTTGTACTATAAATAACTACTACAAAGACAATATACAATGTATTAATTATTGTAACTGTCCTACTAATCTGTTTCAAAACTGTCTCACTGTTATTTCTTCCTCAATAATATTAATTTAAAAAATAAATGAATAAATATTGGGAGGTGGGTTGATTACCAAACAACAGCTTTTATACCAGATCATCTGAGAAAAAGATTAAGTGACTCTCCTGACATTATCACTGCTCATTTTTCACTTCTTTAAAGGTCACTTCCTTTTTTTTTTTTGCCTGTGAAATAAAATCTGAATTTCTTAATCACCTAAAAAAATCTAAATATTTTTGGTGAGAGAGATCAGATTTGAATAAGAGACAATCAAATGATGATATGCACAGATTTTTAAACACTGAACAATAACAAATAACAAGAAGGACCAATGTTCTCACTATGTGTTTCACTACTCCATTTGACAATATGGAAAATGTTGTAAATTTGTATGATGCTAATGGTGTGGAGAAAGAAAAAAGTAGTCCTAGAACAAGGGGAGGGAAGAACAACCCCAGAATCACAGTGACTTGGGTAAAACACATGATACAGACACATATATATAAAATGCCCAGCATATCTAAGTATAAAGGGAAAGGTGACATTAATGACTGCCTAGAGTTTCCAGCATACAGGTATTCAGGTAATGAAAATATTCTAAACTTGACTGTGGTGAGTTGTACAATTCTGTAAATGTACTCAAAGTCACTGAATTATATCCTTTATATGGCTGAACTATACAGTAAATTATCTCAGTAAAATGTGAGTAAATTTACTTAGTAAATTATCTGAATAAAGTATCCCAGTAAATGAAACTATTTACAAAAGGAGTCATACATTGGAAAACTGAACACAAAGGAAAACACCTGCAGGGAGTAATTTAGTAAAGGAAAAAAACACAAGGAACTAGGCCAATGATACTAAACCTTTTAGAAATGGAGGAACTAGGCCAATGATAGCATACCTTTTAGAGATGAATTCCCAAGCTGCAACCCAAAACCCAGTTATTTATTGCAAAGGGTCAACATTGCAACAACTGAGGTTTTCCATTTATAAAAAACAACTCAGGTATTAACTTTTATTGAAAAAAAAAAAAAAAACAAGTAACAGGTGGACGGGTCTGAAGTGCTCTCAGCATAAGCACTGAGAACCCAGTTTTGCCCAGTTTTGAGGGCCAGCATGGCTTGCAGCCCACAGGGCAAATGGTACCAGGGATCAAACCTGGGCCCTCGCACTTGAAAGGCAGGTGCTTACATCACCAAGCTATCTCCCCAGCAAAGGTCCCTCTTACATGCTACTTCTTCAATCAATTTGCACATATCCAGCAAGAGCAGATGACACTGCTATTCTTTCTCAGTTGAACCCAACGCTCTCTGTCTAACCACAGACTTTGTCTATCATTACATATTCGTGTGTGTAGACTCTTTCTATTGCCTTCTCCACTGGCTACATTCTTCATGGTAGCAGGAAATATGTCTTGAGCCTAGCACAGCTTAGGGGATAGTTCATAAAGAAAATAAGTATGTATTGGGCAAGTAAATTGATTAAGAAGGAATGAGTGGATATCCCAGCAATGCCTTACCTGACTCACAAGTTATAGGTAATTGAGTACTTAAAATGGATAAGCAGAAAATAAAGCACTGAATCAAAATATTATAATAAAATTAAATATTCTATTTTCTTCATGTCTTAAAATTAAAACTGGACAGTTACAAATCAAATAAAAACTGGTTAAAATTATGCTACATGCCCTCATACCCTTTTGTATAATAAAAATCTACAAAATATATATTTATTAACAGGCCTAGAAACTGGGGTTAAAAGATGAATAAAACGAGTTCTTTCTCTCATTGAACTTAAAATCTAGCACAACATAAAAGTTATAAAAATTTAAGAATAAACAAAAGAAAGAAAACAATTGCCAGGCCAGCCTGATAGCTCAGCAGATTAAAGCGCTTGCTTAGGCAGACACAGGGGCAAGGGGTTCGATCCCTGGCCTGCTGTGTCAGCCCCATCCCCAGAGTGCACTGGGGTGCTGAATGAGACTGGGAGTGTAATTCCAGTGCTTGGGAGGCTGAAAAACAGGAAGGATCACTAGGAGTCTGACCTGTGTAGTGAAACCTTGTAGACCCTCAACAAAACGCATTAAAAAAAAAAAAAAATTGCCTAAGTACTTAAAGAAATCCTTTGACATGTATATAATCCTTTGATATATACATACATGCATATATTTATATGTAAATCAATTTAAAATACACTTTCTGATTAAATATATTAAAGAAATCTTTTGACAAGGATTATACATTTTATACATAAGTACACTTAATGATTTCTGCAATAGTTGCACAAATAGTAAACAAGAAGAGAAAATGGATCCAAATCCCAGTCTTCTTGCACCAACCAAAGCATCACTCTTTTCAACAGATCTGAAAGGATGATGGCTTTGTATTAAATATTCCCTCTTGTTAAAAAGGACATTGAGAAAAATAAACTCTGGAAATTCAGATTAAACCAACAATTCTACCATTGTTCGAAAATTGCCTCCTAAATTTTCATGCTTTCATCCCGTTTGAATGTCAAGGAGGAAAGCAAAGGCAAGAAGGGAATGAGGAATGGAGGGGGAGAAAGCAGAGAGGGTGAGGGAACAGAGAAAGAGAAGGAAGAGAGAAGGGAATCAATATTCAATGCATTAATTATAAGAAAGAGACATGGCACAATTGAGGAACCATTGGTAGCTGGCTGTCTTACCTCACCCCTGTCACTTAGGTAAAACATGCTCTCAGCCCAGTGACTACTCCTCCTTGTTGGCAGTCAAATCTAAGTGCACTGCAAAGACCCTGGGGACAGACTTTCCATATTCACTGTTTCTATTCCAAGAGTTCTGCATGCTGTTGAGATGGTTCTTGTAATCACTCAGCTATGCTAAGGTCCTGAGAAGCAGTTCTGAAAAGGCTTTAAATGGCTTGTGGCTTCCCAAATCTTCTGGGGACAGAAAAATGTAAGGAAGACCTCAGAGATGATCCTGTCGCAACCCTACTTTATTTTACAGATGAGAAAACTGGTGTTCAAAGAGATAAAATGAGTCAATTGGTATTATAAATAATACCATTTCAGTGTTAATTTAGTGGTCTGAAAATAGTGTGAGGCCTCAAATAAAATCCCTATCTGAGTAAAACAATTCTCTTCATACACCCAGTGTGTCTTTCAGTCTATTCTCTAAGATTTGTTGATGCTGCTGTTTTTATTTTGTTGTGGTGGTGGTGGTTGTAAAGATACAAGATCCCTACAGTGTGAGCAGAGTACACAGGCTCTGGTTTGGATATCAATTCCCTGAGAAACTCCTGGGCTGCCACCACCTGGGTCTATGGTTTAAAGTATGTGGGTGCTGAGACCACTTGACTTCTTCCACTATATTCTGATTGCTGAAGAATTTTTCTAAATTATTGCACAAAGTCTTCTTAAGATTTATAGTTTAACAATCACTAGCATTCTCAAATACTTGTAAGATTTTTAAGAAGTACTTTAAAACAACTTGCTCTCAAAAATCCACCAAAACTCTCTTTAACATTAGTGAAATACACAGAAACAAAGCAAAAATAATTTAATCAAACTTTAAGTGAAATTGAACATAACATTAAAAGTCACAATCTGAGATTCCAGGAAGACAAACACATTATCAGAATAACTTTTTTAAAATGTATGTTTTCAAAGCTCTTCATTTTGTTTGCATGAGGTCTAAAAATTTGGCTTCTGTAGTAACTCCACAGTAAAGCATTAACTCTAGCAGGTCATAGGAAATAAATATGTAATCTAGAGGAACTAATACAAGAAGCTATTAGCAGTGAAAAACAGTCAAACTTTCGTTACTATATCGGACTAGCCAGTGGACACAGAAAGTCAAGGAACAGCATTCCCATATTAGTGCTCCTCAGCAAGTAAACTTCAAACTGAAGAAGCCAAGAATGGAGTTTAGACAAAGCCAGTAGCTTAAGGAGAGTCCCTGGGCAACCTGAACACATAGAAGAAATTGGAAAAAAGTATAGCGCTGGGACTTCCAAGAGATAGTGAGTACCAAGAGTAATATCAGATGCCCAGTTACACTTCAGTTTCAGGTGAAGACAAATGATTTTGAAATATAAATATGTCCCTTATAATACCTGAGTCATGTTTACACACACACACACACACATAATTTGTTGATAATATGAAACCAAAATTTAACGGAGTAACCTGGCTCCTGGTAACAACAACAATTCCACCAGCCATACCAGTTGTGATTTTACATCGCAGCACTACCCATGACCTTGTGCAAATTATTTACGTTCCAATAATTAGGTCGAACTTGAAAGGGTTGCTGCAAAGCTAAAATTAAGTGACACAGTCCCTATGCACCAATATACAAATACCTGTTTATAACCTATTGCCCTCATGTAGTTATTAATTCTGTCTGAGGTGGCCCTGGATTAGAAAAACACTTATTTTTATGTATATTACTAATTTTAATCCCAATGGCGCCTTCATGAAATGAAGTGATACACAGGGTACTTAAACTCTCACCTTATAATTGAATTACTATTCTCTCTAATGCATACAGGAAACAATTTGATTTAGGGAAAATGTTTAGAGCAAATTGATAGCCATCCCTAATGAACCCTCACATTCAGAAATGGGTACTTTTCAAAGAAAGCCTGAACTTTCAGTGGTCAATAAACTAAATTGAAAAATCTCTAGCCAACTGTAATAAACACAGAATTGAAAGCTAATAAAACACCACAGGGCATTTCAAGGTAACTCAGCAGGAGAGAGCTCCCCAATATAGATGTGTTTACAGATGGTGACTAAAGATATAATAATTAATCTGCTTTTGAACTAATGAACAAATCTCATGCTTCCTTAACATACAAAGCACAAAGCTCTTAGCTGCTAATTAAGTTCAGAAGTAGAATAAACACTTGATTTGCAGTAAAGGATAAAGCTCATAAACTATAATATACAGTCATCCAAATTGTGCTTGTCTGATTCAGAAAACACAAGTGCTCTACTCAGTACATATAAATTTATCCAACAGTATGATTCATCTGCTTTTTTGAATCTTAACAAGATCCTTGATAATTTAATAATACATATAATATAATTCCTTAAAGATATTTTGCAAAGAAATGATAGTGCTAAATGTAGTGCTTAAAATAATAATAAATATAAAGCTTGTACAAGTTCAACCATAGAAAACATAAGGGAATCAATACTAAAATTCTAATTGGAAGATGGCAGGATGGCAGTGTGGTTAACAGCAGTAAAAAAGACTCGCCAAGATTTGGTGTCTTGACACAAATACAAAAACACAAGGAAGAGAAGAAGGAAGGAAGTGGATCACTGGACCCAGCAAAGATCTGAAGCAAGAATCAAAGCCCACAGAATGAGCAAAGAGAAACCTGGCAGGTGCTGGCAAGTGGCATTTTTCTCCTTGAGCCCTGAGACACTGTGAAAGAGAGGGCGCTAGAACCCACAGACACATGGTGAATTATAGGGACCCCAGAGGCTTCCACAGAGAAACATGTCAGTAGAACAGAGCAGTGCGTGTAGCAGACTATGGTATCTGTGAGATACTCAGGTTCAGATGTCCCCCAGGAGAGGATGATTGACTAGCAGGCATCTTGGAGAGGGGCCAGCTGAGTCTGGAACTCAGAGAGGATGTGGGCGGGCTCCATTTAGCAGCTCCCAAGGTCAGTCTGAGGCAGAAACAACTGCCTCAACTTGTTAGGTCAAGGAGCTGAGTTCAAGCTGGCAGGAGGCGCACAGAGCATTACAGCCTCAATATCAGATCCTGTCCTCACAGCCAGAAACCAGCCTAAAGTTCAGTGGAACTGAAGGAGCAGTTTTGCTAGGATTAAGCACTACCCCCTCTATAAATCTACTGCTGACTTGATAAAATTAATTAACATATCTGGTCTCTGTTGGCCCACTCGGACTACCAGTGACAGCAGAGACATGACCTGAAGTGGACATTCTTTTATTCTTTTTGTTTTGTTTTCTTTTTTTCTTTCTTTCTTTCTTTTTTTTTTTTTTTTTGGCTTTTTTGTTGNGTTGCTATTTTTGTTTGTTCTATGTGTTTTCTTTTTTCATGATTGTCCTGGTTATTAATATGAATGTGAACACTGTTACTAGTTTTCTTTTTGTCTGTGTTCTGTTCTATTCTTGTTTATATTTCTTTCCACTCTTTCCTTCCTGTCTTTACCAGTTTCCCAAAGTTCTGATAATCTTGCTTTGCCTTCCAACCTTGCTTCTAATCTCTTCTTCTATTTCCCTATTTTGCCCCTAAACCTTTTTAAGTTTTCCCCCCTGCAGGTAAAGTCACCATATGTTGAGGACATATTTAATATATACAATTTCCTTGTTTATTTTAGATTTTGTTGTATAACCATAAACACAGTTATATGGTTCAAGGCAGGAAACTAGGATCATATACAATACTATATAGGCCAGTGCCAAAGCAGCAGGGGGGAGGCCAAATAGGCAGCAATTTCTCATCCCAAATAAATTTAAGAGGCAGGATCTTATAACAGACTCAAAATGCAAAAGCCACCTATACCTGAAAGACATCACTAAGAAATAGTCATTTTCTAAGGGTTCAAAATACTACCAATATAGCCACCTACCATAAGCAATATGCAAAAGCATTTACTCAGCAATTAAACTAAAAAATAAAAATAGAAAAAAAAGACACTTATGTAAGACACCACCCCAGACTTCCAACTCACCAAAGGCAAAACCAGGTGGCAATGAGGTGGAACAATCTGAAAGCCACCCACCTGAAATCTCTAAAGTATAAACAGCGAAAGTAACAAAGCAGATAAATGAGGCTCTGAAAAAAAACTCAAACTGAAAATAATCTCTTAAATAACTAAAGAGATAGAAACTATAATGGAAGACATGGTTAGTAACTCTAGAAAAGATACAGATTTTTAAAAAGAGGAATTTAGGAAAATGATGTCAGCCATGAATACCTAATATAGGAAAGAAATTGAATCCATCAAACAGATATCCAGGAGATTAAAACTTCCATTGAAAGTATGTGCAGCAATATAAGCAAAGGTGAGGACAGAATATCAGATATAGAAAACAAGACTGGAACCAGGGAGGTAGCTAAGTGGTATAAACGCCTGTCTGGCAAGCACAAGGTCACTAGTTTGATCCTGGGTACCACGAAAGAAAAGAAAAAAAGACTGCAATTACTGATAATAAAGAAAAAATTTCTTAATAATAGCAGAGGATGATAAAATATCAATCCAACAGCTGTTACATGATGAAAAGAGAATGACATAAAATTGATCAGTCTATGAAAAGGAAGAACACGGCCCAAACATAACTGTTCACAGAACTAATAGCAGAGAATTTACCAAGCATGGAAAAAGAATTTGGCATACAGCTAAGTGAGGCATATAGAACTCCATTTAGCCATGATCAAAAGAAAATCTAAATCTACACCAAGGCATATAATTGTTAAAATTCAGAAATTCAACACAAAACTAGAATATTAAATGCTGTTAGAGAAAAGAAGCAAATAACATATAAAAAAAGTCCAACAGAACCATAGCAAACTTCTCAACACAAACCTTCAAGTAAGAGTTTAGAGTGAAGTATTTCAAGCCCTAAAAGAAAACAGCCTCAACCCAGATTGACACACCCTACAAAACTATCTTCAAAATTGATGGAGAAATAACATACTTCCAAGACAAAGAACATCTACAGAGAATCGTGACCATCAAACAAGCATGCCAAAATGTTCTGAAAGCCATTCTACAAAGAAGACTACAATTCCATGAATGCCAATCGAAAGAATCCACCAGATCAAGCAATTAAAGGATGAGGGGAGGGAATGAACAACAGGAAAATAACATAACAAGGATAAGTCAATACATATCAATTACAACTATCAATGTAAATAGTCTCAATTCACCAATAAAAATAAACAGACTGGTAGAACAGGCCAATAAGTAAGATCCCACAATATGGTGCATGTGAGAAACACATTTAATTCAAAAGGAAATCCACAGACTGAAAGTCAGATAATAGGAAGCAATACTCCATGTGCCAAGAACCCAGAAAAAAATGCAGCGGTAGTTGTTCTATTTATAGACAAAATAAACTTCAACTGGTTAAGAGAGATAAAGATCACCATATCCTTATAAAGGGAACAACCCAAGAAGAAAAGATAAAAATTGGGGCCGGGGTGATGGCTCAGTAGAATAAGCATTTCCCTGGCAAGCGCAAGGGTCTGAGTTCAATCCCCAATTCAGAAGGAAAAAAAAAGAAAAAAAGAAAGAAAGAAAAGATAAAAATCATAAATATACATGCACCACATTCCAGCCCACCCAACTATATAAAACAAATATTAACAGACATGAAAAATCAAGTAAGCTCTAATATAATGGTAACAGGAAAACTCAACACACCACTGTCACAAATAGATCAACCAGACCAAAAAAAAAAAAAAAAAAAAAAAATCAACAAAAAAAAAACATCAAATTTGAACTAAACTTTTAAACAAATGGACTTAATAGATGTCTACAGAGTGTTTCATGTCACAACATCAGAATACACATTCTTTTCAGCTGCACTAGGTATGTTTTCCAAAATACATTTTAGAAATATACTAGTTTATAGAAAATACTAGTTTATAGAACATACTTAAGTAAGTTCAAAGGAATTGAAATTATCTAATGCATATTATCAGATTATAGTGCAATAAAATTGGAAAGGAATGGCAAAAGAAACCATGAAAATTTCATAAGTACATGGAAATTATATAAAACTCTCCTGAAAAACCATAGTTTCCAAAATTAGATGATAAAGCCAATACAACACATTGGAACTTACAGGATGCAAAGAAAATATTCCTATGAGGAAAATTTATACTGGTAAAATCCCACATCTGAAAAAAAGAATAAGCTCAAATAAACAATCAAATGTTGAACCTCAAGGTTCCAGGAAAAGGAGAACAAGTCAAGCTCTAAATTCATACAAAGGGGAAATTACGAAGATCAGACCAGAAATTAATGCAAGTAATACTAAGAAAACAATACAAACAATCAATGAATTAAAGAGTTGGTTCTGTATCAACTTCTGACCCAGTCCAACAACTCGGGCCAGTGGCCAGGCTCTGCTCCCTGCAATGTACCTGGAGACTTCCGGCCTCTAGCCAGACGTCAGGCCTGATGTGGAACCCTGCAGTAGAACTCCCAGCAGAGTGGCTAGAAGAGATATCCAGCCAGCTAATCCAGGAGCAGAACAGCTCGCCAGTGTGGCACAGCAGGTTCATTTCCCTGAGGTACAGCAGGAAGAAGTGAAGCACAACAGCCAGACCTAAGCCAGGCCCAGCTGGATGAGTTTGAACTTGGTAGATCCAGACCTGGTAAGCTGAGACACACTGCGACACCCAGATCTATGAGAGTATATATATTCTTTCTTTTTCTTTTTCTTTCTCTTTCTTTCTCTTTTTCTCTCTCTCTTTCTCTCTCTCTTTCTCTCTCTCTCTCTCTCTCTCTCTCTCTCTCCATCAAGATAGGGGCAACAGGTAACTGGGGTGAAAGTCTGCCTGGAAGTCTCCAGGTACAATGAGGGGAGGTGATCAGACAGATCTCAGGGGAAATAATTTAAATTCAAATTCCCAATTTTATATCTGCTTAGCTATACAGTTAAGATGCCAACTCTTACGGTCTAAAATACAAACCCATTCATTATGAAAGTTTGTCAAGCACTAAATCTCAATGCCCATTATTACTCATGCTAATTGTAGTGCTATAAATATAAAACTGCAACTGCCTCAAGCACATAATCTCCATTGGGTAATAATATCAGTAGGAGCTAAGGTAACTACTACCCCAAGGCTCTACACCAAAGGTCAGAGGACAGTGCTACACAAACTGACAAAGCGACAAATGCAGTCTCAGGCCCAAAGTCTACCCAAAACAAATGCAGGAGACACTAGCATTGAAGGAATTGGAAGCCACACTCCTGAAATCTCTGAAATAATAGCATGTAAAGTAAAGAAACAAATGCAGAAAGGAATAGAAAATATTAGGTCAGAAATAATCACCTTAGTAAAAAAAGGAATGATAATTATAATGAAAGAATTACTAAGTGCTTCTAAAGAAGACATTGATTAAAAAAATAGAGCAGAATATCACAATGATGGAATCATTGAATGAGCAATATAGGAAAGAAACAGAATGCATGAAAGCAGACGCAAAGTGCTATACAAGAAATTAAAACCTCAATCATAAGCTGGCAAAACTGTTTGAATGACAGTGAAAATGGAGTTTCAGATCTTTAAGACACCATTGCAGCTAGTGAAAAGCTAAGAAAAGATTTCTTTAAAACTTCTAGAGGGCCGGGGAGATGGCTCAGTGGAATAAGTGCTTCCCAGGCAAGGGGCTGAGTTCAATCCCCAGTTCCACAAAAAAAAAAAAAAAAAAAAAAAAAAAAAAAAAAAAAAAA
>NDGN011308730.1:0-10334 GCA_002564285.1 Tympanoctomys barrerae
TTCCTTCCTTCCTTCCTTCCTTCCTTCCTTCCTTCCTTCCTTCCTTCCTTCTTTCTTCCTGGTTACTTGTTAACTGGCTTTGCTGAAAACAGTGCCTGAGAAAACCGTGTTTAAAGGAGAAGAGCTGTGTTCTGTCTCAGGTTTAGCAGTCTCAGTTCTTGGTCCCTTGGCCCGGAGCAGAACAGCCTGCATGTCACAAGGTCCCTGAGGCCAGGCCCGGGTAAGCGAGTGGCGCTGCCGCAGCGGAGGCCGCGGGTTCCAGCGCGGAGGCCGAGTCCTCCCGCAGGCAGGGCTGTGCTGGCCGAGGCCGGGGGTGGGGGTGGGGGGTGGGGCGGTGGAGGGGATGGGGTGCGGGGGTTCGGAAGGCGGCCGGTTGGGGGGCGGCTGAGGGGACCCCTTGGGGCCTGGCTGGTGTTCCCCGAGGGCCTGCCTGGGCGCTCTGCTGCAGGCCCCGGCTTGCGGTCCTTTCCCTGGGGGCTGGGGACAAAGAGGACGAACGCAGGTCTAGGCCCAGAAGGGAGAAGGGCGTGAGTTTTGCACAAGTCTCTGGAGCGGGAAGCGGGCCGCGCTGGAAGTGGCGCACGGGGCTGTGCGTGGGGCAGGGCTGCTGCCCGGCCGGCCCGGACGGCGACGCCCGCAGCTACCGCCGTGAGCTCCGAGAGCCCTCGCGGGCGGGCGGGCGGCCTCGGGGAGCTTGGCTGGCTTAGCGGCTGCAGGAGGCATCCATCAGAGCCACAGGAAGGTCCCGCGGCGCGCAGAGCCGCGATCTGACGCTTGTGTCGCATGCGATGTGCTTCAAAGGGTGTGGGCTTTTGGGGGGAATCAGAGCCCCCGCTGAGGCTTTATAGCTCACTGCAAATCAGAAAGGTTTATTTTGATCCTGACAACAGCATCGCTCTGTTCCAAGGGAAGGCCGTTCCTTTCGCCTTGGGCAGAGCAAACCTCCTCCAGGGCCGGGCTGCAGCCCGCCGAGCATCCGCCCGCACAGCCGAGGCCAGCAGACGCAGGCCCCGGAGGGGAAGGGGGCAGCAGCCGGCGCCCTGCAGGGCCCTCGGGCAGGCCTTGAGGGCCCAGCGCCTGCGGGGCCTGTTCAGGCGAACGCACGTCTAAAGGCCACAGAAGGCCAGCAGCAGTGGTGAGGAGAGCTCTAAGAAACGCGCTCTTCCCTGAGCTCTGTTATGAGCAACTGTCACTGTAATACATTCTAGGGAGCTCGAAATCTGTTTTGGACACAGCTGGATATAGGTTAAGAAGCTGGCAAGGGGCTGGTGGGTGCCCCTGCTGCAGGCCGCAGTGGTGCTCAAGCCAGAGATTTACAGAATAATACTTATGTTGGATTTGCTCCATCCGAATTTTGAATCGATCATTTCAGTTGATATGTAATTTATAATTTGGTGGGAAAGAAATTAATCTAGGACCTCAAAAATATGCATAGAATTGACAATTGTCAATTTTCAATCATCTTGTTTTAAAATTCTGTATCATTTTGTCTTTAAAATAAAATTTATTCTTTCAAGAAATATAAATAAAAAGATTTAACATTTTATGATTTTACATCCTATTCTAAATGTTTAAATCAATAAAATGAAATGTAAAATAAAACCATATATATAAAAACATTAAGTATTTAAGAATTCATATATTAGTTGCAAAATCTCTATGCTGAAAATATAAAAGTAGGATAAAGTCAAGAATATGTAAGTAAACAACATATTCTCAGTGGTTTGGATACCTATTATGTTACTTTTGATATTTTGTTCATTTGTTGTCTGAGACAGGATCTCCCTATGTTGGGGCTGGGGAGATAGCTCAATAGAATAAGTGCTTGCCTGGCAAGTGCAAGGCCTGAGTTCAAGTCCCAGTTGGGAAAAAAAAATAAGGATCTTCCCCTGTGGCCCAGCCTGGCCTCACCTCGAGGCACTCCTCCTGCTCAGCCTCCCAAGTGTGGCTGGAATCCTAAGTATGTGTCACCATGGCCAGTTGGTTGTCTAATAGTTTAATGATGTTAATTTCTCAAATATAAGTTCAATGAAATCGTAAGAAAGGTTTCAAAATGTCCTTTTCTATCAAATGACAGGTGGGCTTAAAAATTAAATGAAAAAACATGAACCTTGGATGTTCACAACAAACTTAAAAATAAGTTGTTTCTTCTATGCATCTGAAATTAAAGATTTGCCAGGAAGCTAAAATAATCTCAGTGGCGTGCTAGCCATGAAAAGCGAGATCTAGAAGGCTTGGGTCATAGAGCAGAGACTTCAGAGGTAGATGCACATATATTTCCAAAGCAAGACAGCAGTCTATTAAATTACGCTGAGTAAGCCTGTAAAGAAAACAAATATCCGCTCGCAGTTCCTAGGAATACAAGTTAATCTATGACAAATCATAAAGTAAGTGTAAACTAAAGCCCACATGTGTACAAGGAAAACATTAAAACATTCCTTTATATTGCCTAGTTTTGTTTTCTTGAATAAGACAGAAGGGGCTAATCATTAGAGAATAAGACTGGTAATTTTTTTAATCTTGTATTGACTAATTTATTTGGTACAGGATCTCACTACGCAGTTCAGACTCTCAGAGATCCTCCTGTGTCAGCCTCCTCCAGTGCTGGGATTAGAGGCGTGCGTCCCCATGCCAGGTTTCAGTGGCCGGCATGGCTCACCCAGGGTTCCTGGGCTGGCACAGCATGCAGCACTGGGGATCGAACCTGGTCCCTTGTGCCTGCCGGGCAGTCACTTAGACTGTCAAGCTATCTCCCCAGCCCAAGACCGTTACATTTAACTTAATGTTAAAATATCTTCTGTCCCTTAAAGGCAATGGAGAGAAGGAGAAAGACAACGGAATGGTTTACGCTACACACATCACAGAAGCCACCCACACTGGTTGTGTGTTTTAAATGACTCACACATGCTCATAAAGATAAAATAATTCAAACCAAAATTAGAGGCCACACCGCAAAACATGCGATGCAATCCCAAGCTGCTGAGGCAGGGGAGATTCATCTTTGAATTTTCGAAGCTAGCCTTGGTATGCTGGTGCAGCATCATCTCAAATAAAATGCGGAGGGCTGAAGTGTAATGCCGGAGAACGCTTGCGTGGGTGGGTGCGTGTGCAAGGGCCTGAGTCGGTCCCAGGTGCAGAGATGACAAGCAAAGTGGAAATGAGGCTAGAGCTGCCGTGCCTCTCGGGTCTGGGGGTGTCCGCCCCCACGAGCTCGTGACGGCTCTCAGCAGAAGAACGCAAACTCAAGTCACGGTGTGTGCTTCACTGTGCCCCAGAAACGCTGGAATTTAAATGACTGATAAACTTAAATTCACATTAGGGCCTCATTTCAGAAAAGATGTCTGACTTTACTTATTATAATTTCATAGCGGGTCTATCATAAAACTAATCCACACCTGCACGACTGAACAGAGACAGCAGTGCACTTGCCCGCTAAGGAAAATACACAAAGATGTTCGTGGCTTCGGTCACAATCCGCGGGCGTCTCTGACAAGCAACAAGAACGAGGAATGACGGCCGGCTGGCCACGGAGCGCTGGAGCGCAGGAAGCAAGCGTGGGTGTGCGTCACCTACATGCGTGTTGTGCGCAACCCATGTGCTTGCCGTGCGTCACCTGCGTGCGTGTGGTGCGTCACCCGCGTGCGTGTCGTGCGTCACCCGCGTGCGTGTCGTGCGTCACCTGCGTGCGTGTCATGGCTCCCAGGCTGTAGTAAACCAGAAGCTATCGCCTGCCGGGAAGGACCAGCGCAAGAAAAATAATGACTAGAAAGCAGACAGTCGCGCGGGGTCCTGCTGCTCACCAGGAGGCGCAAGGTCAGTCTGGGCAGGTCTGGCGACCGCTGTGTATGTTAAGGTAACTCAGGCTTGTATGTGTTAAGTGTCAGTCAGTGCATTAAAGATTATGGAACTTTAGCCCTTTACTGTATGTACGCTATATTTTAAGAAATGTAACTAAATATTACAAAATATCGAAAAAGCAGTATTTCAAGACATTTTAGAACTTTAGATGTACATATTATAAAGTTATTGACCTAGGCATGATTTTCAATAATACTAAAAAAAAACTTTAATAAAATAATGGAAATGATAAAACCTATTAGATGCTAGTAAAATTGAAATGTGTAAAATTGATGCATAAATCTAAAATAACTTGATTAAAAGTAATATTAGATGTAATACAGGATTTTGATAAGGATCAGGAATGAAAAATAGAAGGCATAAATATCTAATGACAAAAGGGTGTTAACAATAAATCTTAAAAGCATTAAAGATAAGATGAATAGGTTAGAAAGAAAATTCCAGTAATATATGAATAAAACTAATGGCTATTCCTTTCAAGTACAAATACTGAGAATAATTATATAAAAATGAAATATGAAGTCCTATATTTTTAAGTAAAATAAATCTTACTTATAAATCTTCCCATAAAAAGATTCCAGACTTAATTTTACCACTGCTTAACCAAATAATTAATAAAAAACTAATGCCATACTTAATATTTCCAAAGAATAGGAAAAAAGATATTTCTCTTAATTTATGGCTAATCACTCATTATAGTGTTGGTGGCAAACTCTCAACAGACCAAATTCTTCACTAATGTAGATGAACATGAGCAAAATAATTTCATATAAGTGGAGGAGTATATTGACATTTAGCATAAACAAATTGCATTCATTCATGGATAACTAAGTTCTAACAATCATTTAAACATAGTAAAAAGATTTTATATCACATTAGAAAGACAAAATCATAAATATTTCAGTATATAAAGAAAACCATTTAACAGAATAGATAAAATTTTCCTTAATTTGCTAGTTTCAAAAATTCCTAGAAAAAATACTTAATGGTGAATTTAAAAAAGTACCTTATTAGGAATTATAGATAAGACACAGACTAGCCCAGCCATCAGATATTGTACTGAACATTTTATATCTTACCTTAACAAAGAAAACATGCATTATGTGATGCTGGAAAGGAAGAAAGTTTGCTACCAGATATTATATGAGAAAAAAATTTTAAATGCCTAGCAGTGAATTAATACAACCAGAAATTAAGCTTTGTGTTTCTGCCGCAATTGTGTTAAATCACTTATCAGACACTTACATAAAATGAAATTATAAATAAATTTAACAAATAAGATTTAACATATACCTATATCTGTATAGATATCTACAAAGCAATACAAAGAAGTTTTTATATGCCTAATAAATAAGAGAAAAATACCCTGATGATGGAATACTCCTATAACTGACCTACAAATACCAAAGTCATAATCAAAATCCAGACAAGACGGTTTTCATCAGCTTTTGTTTGGCTGTGTATATGTGATCAGCTGATTCTAAATTGTAAATTGAAGGACAGAGGGTCAAATATATTCAACGTGATTTTGCAGAGAAAACTAATGTGGCAATATTTCTGCTACTGTTTCCCTATATGCAAGTGAAAGGCAGACTTATTACACAGGGCTTGCTTGTGCAAGCTAGGACGGGCAGGCCATGAGGGCAGGCCTGACCCTTGGAATTGTGTGTCTGCGCTGGAGCACTAGACTATGCTGCAGTGGGTCTGGTCAGGACTGAGGAAAATCCCAATTTTAGAATATGCAGTACACCTAAGTGGACATTTCTGGAAAAAAAAATATATATATATATATATATATATAGTGAGTCTACAGGGTCTCACCATACAGATCAGACTCATAGTGATCCACTTGTGTTCAGCCTCCCAAGTGCTGGGATTATAGGCATGTGCTACCACGCCCAGTCTCAATAGCTATCTCAGCACCCCCTGGCGGAGGGGGATCGAAAGCCCGGCCCCTGTGTCTGCCTAAGCAGGGCTTTAATCCACTGAGCTATCTGCCCTGCCCTCTGACATGTTCATTGGAGTGAATGCTGTCTTTTGTCTGTCTGCCCCACCTCCATATTCTTTTGCTTCCTCTTTCATTCTTTCTCTCTTGCGCTCTTCTCCAGTTTCCCAAACTTAGTGGCCATCCTGTGTCCTACAGCATTGCTTCTATAATATTTTCCTCATTTATCTCTGTTTTGTTCCCAACCCTCTTAAATACCCCCTACACACACACACACACACACACACACACACACACTCGGTAAAATCACTCTATCAAGAGGAAACTCTTTGTATACGAGGTCCTGAGTAATGTTGGGCTTTGTTGTGCAACTCTAGAGCTTGTTTCTTTGTTTAAAGCTACAAAATTAATAGTTATCACATTTGTCAGTTGTCACAGTGTGTGTGATGCTATTGTTATTGCTAATTGTACTACTTTCACTAGCACGGCATATGTGTAATAATCAGTTTTTCTCCCTTGCATGGCAAGGCTGTGATTGTCTGAGGTCCTAAGCATTACCATAGGGAGCACCAAAGGACTGGGTATCCAGCCCAATAAACAGCACCTTCTCACACTGTGCACGTTGGGCAGGCAGGTTCTTCTGGTAGACACAAAGCCCACAACCACCTATACCTAGAAGATATCTGTGAGTGGTACACATTTCCTAGGGAAGCCTCAGTACTAGTAAAAAGCTATCTACATTAAGAAATGTATGGGGCTGGGGAGATGGCTCAGTAGAATAATCACTTCCCTGGCAAGCACAAGAGCCCGATTTCAATCCCCAGTTCAAAAAAAAAAATCTATAAGCATCAGCACAGTAAATAAAATAAAATCAAAAGTAGAAAGTAGAAAGTAGGAAATGACAAAACATAGAAACAAAAGGCAAACCCAGACTTTCAGCTGGTGAAGTGCAAGAGCACAGTGAGATAGAGGAAACTGGAAGCCACCCACTAGAACTTTCTGAATGAGAACAGCAGAAGGGAAAAAGACAAGCAGATGAGGCTATAGAAAAAAAAATAATTCCACAGCTGAAAAAGAAATGATAAAAGAAGTACTTAACAGATCTAGACTAGCCACTGATAAAAAAAAAATACAGGGGATTAAGAAAATGATTGAGGGCTGGCAAGGTAGCTCAGTGGACTAAGTACCTGCTTAAGCAAGTTCAGGGACCAGGGTTCCATCTGGCACTACATGCCACACTGGCCCCACCCCTGGGGCACACTGAGGCAGTGACTGAGTCCAGGTGTGGTGGCATATGCCTGTAATCCCAGTGCTGTGGAGGCTGAAAACAGAAAAATCACTAGTAAGATCCTGTACTTAAATACATAAAAAAAGAAAGAAAATAATTGATGTATGAATACCGAACAGAGGAAAGAAATGGAATCCATGAAACATCCAAACATAACCAGGATGCTAAAAATTATGTTGAAATTGTTCACAACAGATTGAATGAAGGCAAGTACAAAGTATTAAATTTGGAAGACAGGATTGTAGTTGGTGACTTGACATGGATTCATTGATGGTCATCTTGGGACACTCGGCTGACATGAGTTAGGGCGGTGCTGGGTGTGGAAGGCCCACCCAAGGAATTCTGCTTGCAGCATGAAAGGAGAACTGGGAGGGAGAGATGGTGCAGTTTTGGCTCTCCTGGAGAAGCTCTCTCTGAAGGCTTTCCTACAACGTGCTCAACTGCTCTCAGAGTTAGAGGAGCTGGTGGTCCTCCTGCTGCTGCGGGTGGCTGCACTGTCTTCAGGAGAGCTCTGGCCATGACCTTGAGCATGCCCTCCTGGCTCCAGGGCCAGCCCCTCAGCCTGCCAGCAGACTCTTAACCCACTGACACCAACTGACTTCTACCATGGACCTCTGGGTCTCCCAGTGCAGATCCATGAGACAGACGTAAATCAGACCTGATCCTGGTCTCCAGTCCTCAATGGGAGTCCTGTGGATCGTTGTCATGGGCTAAGGATATGGCTCTGAGCTAGCACCTGCCTGGCAGCCACAAGGCCCCGAATTCAATTCTTCACATCAAATAAATAAATAAATAAACGCTCTGCACAGCAGAAGATGTCACCAACAGAGTGAAAAGGCAGCCTACAAAGTGGGAGATGATTTTAGCTAATTGTCCTTCAGACAAAGGACTAATACCAACAACATATAAAGAATTGAAAAAAAATCAGATCCCTCAAATTCAAAGACCCAATCCAAAACTGTGCATCTGTGATGGATACAAAATTCTCCAATGTGAAATACAAACATCAAAAAAGTACAGAAAAATGTTCAATGCTGTCGGTCACTCAAGACACACAATTTCATGCCCTGCTGAGGTTCTCTCTCACCCCGGAAAGAGTGGCCGTCAGCAGGCAGCCAGCCAGCCAGTGCCAAGCGCTGGCTGCTGTGGGAGTAAAAAACCTTTCCCACTGCGGGGGAGTGCAGGCTGCTGCAACTGCTACGGAAGCCAGTGCAGGGACTCCTCAGAAAGCCAGAATTAGAATTAGAGCTTCCACTCAGCTATTCTCTTTATGGGTATCTTTCCAGAACAATTTAAAACATCCTATTACAGTGGCATATTGCACCATGATTATAGCAGCACAGGTCATAGTAGCAAAATGTTGGGAACAACCCAGAAGCTCATCGACCACTGAAGAGCTAAAGAAGGTAAATTGTTCAGAGATATAGAAGTACTACTCTGCCCTAAAGAAGAATAAAGTTGAGACATTTCTCAGTAAATAGATTCACCTGGAGACCATAATCTTTTTTAATTTTAAAGAGAATAAAAAATAAAAATGATACAGAATTTCAAAACAAGATAATAGGAAAGATACGAAATGAACCAAATCAGACTCACCTGTGTACGTGTGTCATTGTTAGGGCAGGGAACTTCACTGACTTAAATGCCTGCCTGGTAAGTGCAGTGTCCTGAGTTTGATTCTCCAAGCCAAAGAAAGAAAAAAAGAAGACAGACAGACAGACAGACAGAGGAAGAGAAGAGAAGAGAAGAGAAGANAAGAGAAGACAAGAGAAGACAAGAGAAGACAAGAGAAGAGAAGAGAAGAGAAGAGAGCAAACAAGGACCAGAATGCACACTGGATCTTGTGAAAGGGGCAGAAGCCAACTCCGAAGGACCACGTGGTTCAGGCACCTCCCAGCGGTCTGCGTATCCCAAGGATATGAACCTCAGGTCAGACAACTCCTATGTTCAGCGCAAGCAGTATTCGTGAGAGCCGAGAAGGAGAGACCACGTATTCACGCCTATGGAGAAAGAAGAGGGTGATCCTCCACCACGCAACGCTGTCTGGCCATGGAGGGAGGAAAGCCTCTCATTTTCAGCAACACGGGTGGACTTGGCGTCACCTCAGGAAGTGAAATAAGCCAGGTGAAAAGGCAAGCCCGAAGGACTCCCCGCCGTGTGGACTCCTGCGCTGGCAGGCCCAAGGTGCCCGCACAGGGCTGCGCTGCGCTCAGAGGCCGTGGGCACAGCGGGCCTGGAGGGGGTGCGGGTGTGGACGCACCTTACTTCAGGCTCTGGTTGGTAATGTGCACTAGAGCTGAGAGGTCACACCTGAGATTAGTAATTGCATTTCTGCAGTTAAATTCAATAGAAAAGCACCCATGGTAGCAGCAAGAGGTATATGAAGGCACTTCAAAACATTATTTTTTATAATAAATAAAATATGTCACATTTCTAGCACAATCGGTTGCAGCATTTTCGTATATTGAATGAAGCAGTAGTGAAAACGAAAACGCTGTCGCTCCGAGCGTCGCTGTGCAGAGCACAGAGCCAGCGCAGGGCGGGGGTGCAGGGCACCTTAGACACAGAGGATGCATCGATTAGTACCGTACAACGTGTGGCTGAGTGCTCAGATTTGTATAACAGGAAACATGAGGCCGCTACCCGCGAGACGGAAACGGGCTTTGTCCAGCAAGGCGCTTTTGGTGGCGAGCGGAGGCCGTGCTGCGGCGCCGCCCGCTGTCCTGGGGCAGCTGGGGCCGCACAGCTCAGCTTCTGCGCACGTGGGACACTGCGCAGGCGCTGTGGTTTGCGTGTCAGGAAGTGCAGTTAGCTGGATAACACGCCCCAGAACCTCAACAAGATAACACACCTACCAAACTGTGTTAAGCTAACTGTAAACACTCGTGTGTGTAGCAGAAGTGCTTAAGCATTTTACTGATTCATAGCCAGAATATAGCTTAAGAACTGTAAAAACCGGAGGTATATAGAAATTGGTGCTTGGCGAAAATTCAATAAAACTCTTGTTCCCATTGAGCCCATATAACTATATTCATCTGTGTAGCAAGTCAAATTTTCTTAGCACTTTATTAACATTTATTATGGCAAATTTGAAATGCATTAGAAAACCTTATGAAACTATTCAGAGGAGAGTTAGGCTATTGTTTACAAAGTAAAATGTGAAGAAAACACACAATAAATTTATTTAATCAATAAAGTTTGTAAAATATATATATATATATATATATATATATATATATATAT
>NDGN011308748.1:0-13525 GCA_002564285.1 Tympanoctomys barrerae
AGGGTCTCACTACACAGATTGGATTTGCAAGTATCCTCCTATTTTCAGCCTCTCAAAAGCTGGGATTACAGGTGCATGCCACCACACCCAGGCTCAATTGCCCTCTCAGTTCGGTGAGGTGGGGAGGTAGGGGGGATGGTACAGAACTCTGGGGAATGAGCGCTGGTCCCTGTGTCTGCCTATGCAGGCACTTTAGTCCATTGAGCTATCTGGCCAGCCCAACAACATAAATTGTTGATCCGCATCNCCACAGAAGTTGTGTCTACCTTTTACATTTTGTTCACTGGGCTCATCACTGTGCTATGGGTGATGAGAGTGAGCTGGGTGGGTCCGCCTCCAGACTCCCATCCTGGGGCTCTGGCTAGGCTTAGTCTAGATCCAGGGGTGGCAGTGAGAGAGACAGGCCCTGTTGTCTTTTGTCTGTAGAGTCTGAGGCAAAGGTTGGATGACTCAGGGCAGTCTCAGTGGTGTCGCCAGTGAATGCTGGCTGCTGAGGAGAATTTGGGGAGTTGTTCAGGAAAACGGAAGTGGTTTGGGGTAGCTCTGACCTTTAAGAAAGGGAGGGGGTTGTGTTCCCGGTTGCCCTGCCCTAAGCTCTGGGCTTTGTCTTTCTGCTGTTAAGCAGCTGCTTGAGTAAGCCTCACTGCATTTTTTTTTTCTTTCTTCATTAGTATTCATTAGTTATTTTTTAAACATTTAATTGCAAGAACTCACTCTAAGAAGCTTGAATTTTCACAGTGAGGTGTGAATTAGCATCCAGTAACTCAGAGCTTGCCTGCTTCACTACTTAATTTAGAGATAATGTTGGTTGGCGCCCGAGGCTTTTGGTGCCAAAAAGTCTTGTTTCTGAAGCCTTCTAGCCAAGCTCAATGAAAAATACAGCCATAAATACTCATCCAAACGACTCCCCAGACCACAGGCGCAAAGCTTTCACACTGCTCTTACTCAGGCTCCGCAGCCAAAATCTTCTGGCGAATACTTCCCCGGATAGTTGAGAAAGTCTTTGTCTCCAACACGTACTACATCTTGCCTCGAAGTGCGCCCCTGCCTGGCACTCCTGGGAGAGTGAGTGGGCTGTGTGTCTAGATGCCAGGTGGAAGCTGTGGCCAACTTCCATGGGCAGTTTCTTGCCACCGTAAACCTCTGGCTTCCCACTTACCACATGGCAATGTTCTGGCCAGAGGCCTTGGATCTGAGGCCTAAGGCTTTGGCCTTTACAATGGGGGGCCTGGCTGCTAGGATCTGGCTAGCCTGGCAGAGTTGGTGGGTCACCCGGTTTGGGTGGCGACCTGCAAGGTGGATCTGCAGAATGGAATTGCACAGTGGGAGTAGGAGGGAGGTCTGGAGGGGCTAGGGCCCCTTTCTCCATCCCCGGAGTTGCTCTAGAATCTCTCTGGTTCCTTTATGCCACAGAAGCTGGTCTTGCTTTCAGAGGTGTCTCAGTTCCTTTGTCATTGCTGGGTCAGAACACCTACCAGTTAAAGAAGAAAAGGTTTATGTCAGCTCACTGTTTGTGGAGGGCTCATTCTCAGTCCCCCACTGGTTGGCTCCAAGGCAGGGGGCACAGCAGAAGAGCAGCAGTCCTGGGAGGGCAGGCAGGCAGCAGTGCTGTCAAGAGGGGAGGAGGGATTGCACACCTTGCAGGCCATGCCCACAGGGAGCCAGCCACCTGTGGCCACCAGGCTGCACCTCCCAGCGTCACATCCAGCTGTAGACCCGGCAGTGTGATCCAGTGTCACACACCCACGGTTCAGTCACTTCCCAAGGACACAAGGCTTGGGGGGGGCATCTAGATAAAAGCCGTAACAAAAGGCCAGGTACTGCTTGTCACTGTCGGCCCCTAGGAGGATGGGTTAGGACCCCTCATCTGTTTCTCAGAACTGGGCTTGTATTAGAACCAACTTGAGAACTTTAGAAATAATGATGTCAGGCTTCCTCCACCGTTGGAGGAGGCAGGTGGACACAGGATGCCCACGGGGACCTGATAATGTTAGGTAAAGGACAACCATTGTCAAATTCCTATTATTTTGTTCAGAGAAATTCTATAGAGTTTCTAATGTTTCCTTTTTCTTTTGCCCTTTTATATTGTCTTTAAAAATAACAATAATAATAAAAGAAATAGTGATGCCTGAGTCTCATCCCAGACCATTTCTGTGCGCACTTCCTGGGGGGAGGCTTGCCCACTGGTGCCTTTACTTGAGGTGTATCTCAGAGGCAGTGATCGCATACATCATAATTATGTAGCCTGAAGAATTCTCTCACATGTACCCACCCAGGCAAATCAGGATGTGGAATACTTTCAGCCCCTCCAAAGGGTTATATTATAGTTTTCTGTCACTATGAACAAAAACCCAAGGAAGCAATTTAAAGAAAGAAGGATTTATTTTGTCTACAATTCCAGAGGTTTCAGTCCATGGTAGTGGGTTCCACTGCTGTGGGCCTGAGGTGAGGTAGAACATCATGGTGGAAGGGGTTGTGGGAGAAAACCACTCATCTCACCAATAGCAGCAGAAAGGAAGAGACAAAGGGAGGCAGGGGAAAAGGGAGAGGGAGGGATAGAGAGAAGGGGAGGGAGAGAGAGAGGAAAGGAGGGGAAGGGAGGAGGAGGGAGGGGTAGAGAGGAAGAGGGGGGAGAGGGAAGAAGAGAAAGGGGGCAGGGAGGGGGTGAGAGGGAAGGAGAGAGGGAGAAGGAGAGGAAGGGGGAGGGAGGGGTAGAAAGGGGGGAGGGAGGCTGGAGCAAGGGGGGAAGAAGAGGGAAAGGAGGGAGGGACAGGGAAAGAGGGAAAGGAGAGAGAGGGGGAGAGAGGGATGGAGAGGGAGAGAGGGAGAGAAGGAGAAAAGGAAGGGAGGGAGAGGGAGGGGGACAGGAAGGAGGAAGGGAAAAAAAGGAAGAGAGAGGGAGGGGAGCCCTACCTTTTGTGGCCCATGCTGCTATGATTACATCAGGGGGTTCCTGTCAGTGCCCTGTGATCCACTCACTTCTCAGTGCCCCACCTCTGACCACTGTTGCACAGGAGCCAAGTCCTGGATGTATGACAATAATGAGCCTCAGGGGCCACTCCAACTGCTGACCTAAGGTTCTTGGGTCACATCTCTACAAATTAGACAGACTAGGTAGAGAAACCAATGAAAGTCTCCTGGTGTTTGCATCCTGCTTTTTCATGTAGGCATAAATCAAGGGGGTAGTGCGTCCTGGTGCTCTGTGGCATCTTAGCCAAAGGACAATACATCTGTAGAGCAGTGACAGGACAAAGGAAAGTGGCTTGGAGCTCCTAGGGCAGTGCAGAGTGGGAGGAGAGACACCTGGAGGGGCACTGAGGGAGGCTGAGTGTTACAGAGCGAGGTTTTCTGCCAAGTCCCTCCTATGTGCCCTGGACTCTCCAGCAATTAGCTTCTCTCCCTCCTGGTAGAGACTGGAGGACAGTCATCTTTCAAATGGTTGTCCTGCTTTTAGGCAAATAGTGGGAGGGAAGAGAGCCTCACCTTACTTCCTTTTATTTCCTTGAGGTGCTGGGATTGAACCCAGGATCTTCGCACTGCACTACATCCTTATTGCCCCTCCCTTTTAAATTTTGAGAGAGTGTCACTCACTGACCCAGACTGGGCTGGAATGTGTAATCCTCCTGCCTCACCCTTCCAGGAGTGCTGGGACTATAGGGGTGCATCGCTGCATCTGACCAAAAGTTTTTCTTTTGTCTGCTCTTCTCAGTTGCTTTCAGTTCAAAATAATCCTCCTACCAAGTGTCATAGTCTGAGGTGCCACACTCTGGTCCCCCCTCCTGCTGGGATCCTGAATTTTCCCTCTCCCCACTCCCAGAAAGCCCTTGTTGATGCTCTGGGCCCTTCTTTTGAGTCCTCACACGTGGCCTGAGTCGGACAGGAAATAGCTAAGACCCAGGACCTCACTTCTCTAGTTCCTTCACTGTTGTCATTTCGAATCCATTGCTTGTGTGTGGGGGGGAGCAATGGGTTTGGAAGGACAGAATTCATCTGTTTTTTCTTAATTTAAACAAGTAATACCTCCTTAGCCAGGTGCCACTATTTATCTATCTATCTATTTATTTATTTATTTATTTATTTATTTATTTATTTATTTATACCAGGGATCAAATTTAAGACCTTGTGTTTGCCAAGCAGGCACTTATGTCACTGAACTATATCCTTGGCTCTAGTGCCTTTTAAAAGGGAATATTTTTCTCATTTATTTTTTCTGTTGGGGAGCGTCAGCTGTGCCTAGCATAAGAAAGTCCCATACTGGCTCCCTGACATTCTTTTTACATGTGTGGATGGTGTACAGTTAATCCTCATAGAATAAAACTTACTGTTGAGCATTTTATCCCAGTCCTGGGGATAGAACAGAGATATTCCACCATTGATCTACATTCCCAGTCTCTGCATCCCCAGTTTTGAGGAGACCGGGTCTCACAATGCTGCCAGGCTGGCCCTGGGATCCTCTTGCTTTACCACATGAGTATCTGGGACTACAGGAAGGGACCACCATGGCCTGCTCATTTTCCCATCTTTGGTACACAATTCAGTGCCATGAATGCATTTGTTTTGTGGGTGTCCATCACTGCATCCATCCCCAGAACATTTTTGTCTTCCCAAACTACAACTGTGCACCCAGGAAACAATGACTTTCCATTCTTCCTTCTCCTGCTCCGTGGTAACCACGCTTTGAATTCAGCCTCTGAATCTGACTTTGCAGTGTTTATCCTTTTGTGTCTGGTGTGAGGAGAGAAACTTTCTCTCTACCCTCTGAAGATTCCATAATTGAGTCTAAAAATAAACAGGAGGATTAACAAGAGAAAAATTCTTTTAGGCACATGCAAATCCACAAGAGTCCTGCAAAACACAGGGCTTGAAAAGGGGCCAGATGATTGAAGTTTTTATAGTGTCCTCAGCTACCAAAAGGAATAGGGGCTCGGGGCTTCTGTGGGGAGTGCAGTGACACCAGTCATGGGTTGGCCAGAGACTGCTGGAGAATAAATGTCTTGTTATGCAGATAAATCTCTGAGGTGATAAATGCTGTCCGTGGGAAGATGAGGGTCTGTGACCAAGTCTGTTTGGTCCTGGAACACCTTTAGACTCTTCTGGAATCCAGTTACTCTTCCCTGGCTGACGAGCCTCCTTAGAAGTGGACTCTTCACAAGTATGACAACTGAGTATGGTGGTCCCTTGCTATTTCGCAGTTCGACTTTCCTGGACTCACTGTTTCGTGGGTTTTCAAAAGATATTAATATAAATTATTTATTGTGGATTTTTTTCTATATTGTGGGATTTTGCAGTACCGTACAGTATACATGCGTTGCTAAAATTGCATAGGTTTAGGGCTGGAGAGATAGCTCAGCGGACTAAGCACCTGCTTTGGCAAATGCAGGGATCAGGATTTGATCCCAGGTCCCTCATGCCATGCTGGCTCCACCCCCAGGGCCCTCTGAGCTGGCAACCAAGTCTGGGCATGGTGGTGCATGCCTATAATCCCAGTGTTGGAGAAGCTGAAAACAGGTGGATCACTAGGAGTCCGAGCTGCACAGTGAGACCCTGTACCAAATACGGAAATGAAAAACAACAACAACATAGGTTTATGAGTTTAGAAAATGGTTAAAAACATTAGAAATGTTTTTAAAAGTGTGGGAAGAATTTATAAAGCCTTAACATATATGTAAATATTAAAATAAATATAACATCTCTACTTTGCTGATCTTCATTTATTGGGGGGCTGTCTGCAATATAACCTTTGCCATAAGTGAGAGTCCACTGTATCCTTTTGTAGTACTGAGGATTGAACCTAAGGAACTTCATCCCCAGCACTTCTTAGTTATTTTGAAAGTGTCTTATACTTTGACCACAGGGGGCTCAAACTTGTATTCCTCCTGCCTCAGCCTCCCAGAGGGCTGCATTTCAGGCATGTGACACCACACTCAAGTTGAGCTCCCTTTGGAGGCTCTGTCTTTCAACAAGAAAGAAAACTCCAGAGAACCCTTCTTTGTGCTTGGAGATAAGCAGGGATGAGAGACAGGAGGGCAAAGAGATGTGTATTCAGAAGCTGCTTCTGCGTCCTCCCAGTTTCCCTTAATTCAGAGTAGTCAGCATGCGGAAGCACCATACTTGGAGTCCCATGTTCTGAGCCCCCCACCCTTGTTTTGCTCACCATATTGTTGTCAAGGTGCATTTGTGTATCGAGTTCCCTCCTTTCTAGGGCAGAGTGATACTGCATTCAGACATACCACAGTTCTTTCAGGCCCTCATGCCCTGGTGGACAGTTAGGCTATTTCCACTCTCTGGCTACTGTACACAGCACTGCTGTAAACACCACTGTGCCCAC
This sequence comes from Tympanoctomys barrerae, assembly GCA_002564285.1. NCBI lineage: Eukaryota > Metazoa > Chordata > Mammalia > Rodentia > Octodontidae > Tympanoctomys > Tympanoctomys barrerae. Next base: position 6,329 of record NDGN011308748.1, read on the forward strand.
TGCCCAGTGCCCACAGTTTCCCTCGCTTCTCTGCCCATTCTAACATGCAGCAGGGCTGAGACCCTGCAGTCTGGAAGTCCATGCCTCTGCTGTTCCTAAGGCCAGGCTTCCTTGAAGGGCAGCTGAAGAGGCCATGAGGCGAGGGAATCATGTGGCATTCATACCATCAGCACTCCTGACTATCTGCCTGGGCCACTTTCCTGCAGGTAGGCTCCTGCTGGTGTCTGTCATTCTTTCTGACCAGCTGCCTCAGCACCACTCAGCTCCATTCAGGAAGTTCCTGGAGACCAACTGCATAGCAAGAGTGAGGATCTAGGCTTTTGTCATCCACAGGAGTCCTTGTGGCACCTTGTTCCCAGGGCTAGAAGCATCTCTTAGCCTTTACATTTATATGACCAAAGTGGGACACTCCAGGTTTTCTTAGGGAGCAATGAAAAATCTGCCTCAAGATAACCTCCTTCCTCAACCAGATCCTAGAAGCTGTGGGCTGCTTCTCTAGCTAAGAAAAGATCAGCTTTGCTATGGCAGGTTTCCCAAATGTCCCCAGGCCTGTAGGTGACAGGGTCCAGGCTGGTATCTGACCTGAACCCTGCATAGAGTGGCACGGCAGAAGGGCCAACTGCCACATGGGTTTAGGAGATGTTTCTTCACCCCTCATAAGGAGGATGGCCCTCTGGGTAGTGAGGGTCCTAGGCATGATGGCTACACAGCTGGTTTCTCCATGGCTGGCAGCCCAGGTTCCCAGAGTCAGAGCCCTGGGCAGAGAGTCGGCTTTGTCACAGTCTCTGGTAGGAGGAGTGGCAGTGCCAGCACTCTCCTTGGCTTCCAGAGTCAATGCTTCTGTGTTCACAGGTACCACTGAGCCTCCTAAAATCAGGGAGAGGAGGCCAAGGCTCAGGGTCACGACAGTGGGGGCCAAAGCCACGGGAGTGAGAGTTTTTACTACTAATGGAGACCTATCTGAGCTCCCAGCCTGAAGAAGCTTTAGAAAATTCTGATTCTTGGAAAGTCCTCAAATTGCCAGTAAATTGGTGAGATAGATGGATTCTTAGAGAACTTTCATTTCCCAGTGCTATAGCTAGTTTAATTTGGATCCACACCCCACCTCCACGACCTCTGGGGGTGGTGCTGCGGAACAGAGTCAGAGCCTCTGGAAGCAGGGAGCACCCCAGTGGGGACTAGAAAACCTGGAAGGAAGAGTCAGAATTGTCAAATTTTTTTATAAAACAGTGCTCATCCTGTGTCCAGAAACTGATAGACAGCAAAAGAGCCATAAATGAGATTGTCCTGTTGGCCGGCACTCTGGGGTACCCACTTTCCCTACAGTTCTTTAAAGCTAAAGTCTTCCCTAATAATGGCTGTTCACCAGGTACCAAGAGTGCCTGCCTCCTCCCGTGCAGAGCAGGGGCTGGTACTCTGAAGAGGAGGCTGCAGTGGGGCCCAGGCAACCCACCCCTGGACAAGGACCCTGTATTAGAGACCCACATACTCGCTTCATCTTCCTCAAATCAGCTCTCCAGCGAGCCTGATGCAAATCACACTCTTGCCTCAAGGGAGACTGAAAGATGGAAGCCTCTAACAGCTGGCAGGAGGCAGAGTTGGGCATGTGAGGAATCAGGGACCCAAATAACACAGGAGCAGAGGGTGCATAGCTCTGTGGATTAGAAGTCATCCTCAAGCTGGGGGATGTGGCTCATCAAGTTGGCCTTATTATTGCTATAAAACTCCGGTATTACTATAAAGCATAGAAACTAACATAAGATGTCATTAGGGTTCATAGTGTAGTTAATACGACAGCACGAAGAGGTAAGGGCCATTACTGTCTGCATTGTACAGATTGAGGAGCAAACTGACAGAAAAGTTAAACGCTATTCCTAATTTTAGTTGACCTTGACCCATGCCATATGCCAAGTTTTGCCTAAGTTCCCAAGGGATGGAGTGGCTGGGCCTTGAGACTGTGAGTGTTCACCTCTCCATGGCAGCATCGGCGACCGATGACACTGTAGAGAGGAGGCTGACATTCCAGCAGGTGCCTGCTGCGGGTCCTCTCCGCTGTACCCAGAAGCCATCGCTCTCTCTGCTTCCCCAGAGATGCTGCCAGAACCTGGCTCACTTGATGACAGTTCCTCCCTAGCAGAAGGTGCCCTCCCACCCTCAGCCGGTAGACTGAGTTTGCGAGTTGCCCGGGGTAATAGCTCCAGTTCCACTTCCTGTTACTTCTGTTTCTTAGAAACGCCTCATCACTGTGATGCACACGGTATAAACCCATCTCCAACCGACAAGCCATGCTGCCTCTGGGCTTTCTGCCTGCTAATCCCATGGAAGCCCTGGACCACCAGAGAGTGCTGCCTGATATTCTGGGAACGATCTTGATCATTGCCTGTCGGCATAAAATAAGTCTGCCTCCAAGTCCCGAGTGGCATTGTGGTGTTTCTACTGCCATTGCGCCTTCTCTGGGGAGTGGGGAGGATCGAGCCTTCTGCTCCCCATCACAGGGCACCTCCCTGGCCTTTCTCAGGGACCTGCTGGCCTCCTGCCTCCTCTCTGTTCTCTCCCCCTTTCCAGCATCTTGATAATCCTGGAGATAAGGCAGTCTAGTTCCTGTTTTCTTGTTTCTTGTGACTCCCATACTTATGGCGCCAACTCCATACCTTCAGCTATTTCAGGCTTAATTGAACAGCAGTTCAAAAGACCTCAGTCTTCATCACTCCTAAGCTGTCCCAGGCTTTTTTTTTTTTTTTTTGCGTCATCACTCATCCCCTGAGACAATAAATGTTGTAAAACCAGGAGGGAAGACTGAATAAAGAAGGGCAGGAGACTTGAGAAAGAAACACAGGGTTTCAAAGAAAAAAAAATTCTCGAAATATTTTCTCATTGCAATTTCATTTCATTCTCATTGATCACCCTATGATATAGATGCTATAACTAAAGGGAAGACACTGAAGTCCTTGCTGAAGATACTTGGCCTAATTGTTCTTCGGTATTGAGGATTGAACCTGGGACCTGGCAAAAAGTTATGATCAGGGTTAGCTAAAAGAATTCATTCTTACTTCACTTAAAACACAAAGCCACAGATATGAAATCTTGTCGAACGGAGACAAGTCTTAATCAAAAGCACACTTGAAATTTGCAAGCGAGCCTATTATTTGGAAATGGATAAAGCAAAAGATTTGAGAACTAGCCTCTTAATTAACTTAAACTCCCTCTTGGAACCTCTTCTAATAATTAGCTTATCAGAAAAGTCCTTTTGCTTACCTACAGCGTGAATGTAAACTTTGTTTAATCATTCAATAATATTGATTGAGGTCATTCTGGAGCCCCATCTAAAGAGTAATTAGGTTTTGAACTCTCCAATTTGTAGCACTCTTGTTTGAGCTGTGTCCTTCCTGCAATTGGAGAATCCTTTTCTAAATTCTAGCAGGGGAGGAGCTTTATTCAGCGAACTCTTGCTGGGCATTGGCTGGGCGGCAGCATTGTGTGGGCACCAGCGGACCTGGAGGCTCTGGCCTGGAGAAGAGGAGACTGTGGAGCTTCTCAGAGGGGAGAAAAGAGGGCAAGCCAGGAAGGAGGTGTGTACAGTAGGAAGTTTAAAGAAGTGCCTGGCTCAGAGTTGGTACTCCGTGTTTGAGGCATGCATGAAAGCTATGATGGGGAAGAGAAACAAAACTTTTTTCTCCTTCTTAGATTGTGACGGGGTGCTGCAACTGAACTGATAGGCTGACAGGAGAAGAGGTGGTTGTTTGATATGCATAGGGGGAAGTGACACGGAAGCTCCAGAAATGGCTATAGAGAGTTCTAGACAGAGACTACTATATGAGCCTAAGAAAAGACAGCATATTTGTGGAGAAGGAATAAGACAAGGAAAAAAGTGAGCTTCTGGGGTAATCCCTTGTAGATATGTGCACGGGGAATCTGTTCAGAGGCTTGTTTATTTATTTTGTGGTGCTGGAGTAGAACCCAGGTAACTCCTGTGTTTGACAGATGCTCTACCACCAGGCTGCACCCAGGCTGGAAGGGTTACAGTACTTGGGAAGCTTTGTGCAGGCCCATTTTGGTGTTCGCTTTTGTCTTCTTCATGGTCATAAAACTTTTCTGAGAGAAAGGATTTATGGTAGTTTTCATTTCTTAGAAGTTTCTGCCCTTAGTCAGATAAGAGAAGCTCTGAGAAGGCTTAACTTTCTGCATCTGTTGATTGTCAAGGGCCTTCTGCTCAAAATAATCCATATGCTAACGTGCCAGACTTTGGAGCAGCGTGACCCAGTCCTCATCAGCTACGATAGGTCCTAAAACAAGGAGAACCTTTGCCCAGTACCTCTTAGGAGAAAAACTCAAATTTTTTTTTCCAAGGACTACAAGGACTACATCCATGTAGGTATACACCTACATGTTGAGGTATATACCCAGCACTTTAAAATAAATAAATAAATTTATTTATTTATTTTGAAGACAGCATCTTGCTAAGTGGCTAAATTGCCCAGGCTGGGCTTACATTTGCAGCTCTCTGACCTCAGGCTCCTTGAATGCAGGGATTACAGGCACGCACCACCATGTCTGGCTTCAGGGTTCCATGAGATGCTTTCCCAATGACTTGCTTTGACCAATCCTTGATGTCCCAAGTTAAGTGGGCTTCTTGATACTCCCACTGAGGTTCTTCTTCCCTTAGCATTGGTACACAGCAGGAAGATTTGGAGTAGCATAAGACAGCAGCAGAGATGGAACTATGGGTTATTGTGGGGGCAGTACCCAGGGGGCAGTAAGTGGCAAGAGGTAGAGAACAGGCCAGTGTTCTTACTCTCTCCCCCTTACTGGAGATCAAAGCCAGGGGCACTCTACTACTGAGTTCTCTAGCCCTTTTCATCTTATTTTATTTTATTTTGAGACAGAGTCTTGCAAAATTGCCCAGATTGGCTTCAAACTTGCCATTGTCCTGCCTCAGCTTCTTGAGTCACTGAGATTACAGACATGAACCATGGCTCCCAACTGAGGTTCTTGTTTGTAAAATGAACCAAGGTAAATATTATAGCTGAAGCTCACAGATCTTTACCAGAATTTCAGATAGCATCAGAGGGTGAACTCCTCACCTAGATCTCCAGGGATAGGTCTACCTAAGGCCCAGCATTTATGCTGGAAGAATCAGCTGCCTAAGAGAGGATGCTTGCACCGCAAGTTTTGGGCTCAGTGGTTTCAAGATGCGAGCAGCTTCTCCTGGGGTAATGCGACAACTACACCCATCTTTATCATGTTATCTAAGTGGTGCTGATGTTCCACTGAACTTCCTTTTTGAGCACCAGAATCAGTGATGGCCATTTTCCAGCGGTTGAGCAAGTTCATAATTAAGCCTCAAGGTGACTGCAGAGGAAGGAGTTAGGCCAAGCTGGATTCAAATCCTGGCCTCACCATTTGTCAGGTGTCCCAGATTAAAGACAGCTACAAATTCTTTTCTATACCTTTTCTCCCTGAGAGATGGAGCCTCTTTTTCCTCCCCTTGACTTGGGTGGGACCTGTGACCCCCGTTGACCCACAGGGTACAGTACCCAGGCTTGCCGCGGCTAAGGAAGCCTTGGCCTTCCGCCTGGAAGCTAAGAACATCTGAGGATGCTTCTCCCAGGGCACTCTGTCTTGGAACACAGATGTCACCTGGACAGGTACATGTCAACCCGACAGTTCCAGTTCAGCATTGGCTAGTGAAGTTGGACCTGGACATCCAGCTCAGTAGTGCCTTCCAGGGCAGCAGCCACAGCTGATGCCTAAGTGGGACCCCACTGGAGAGACTTACAGGGGAGCTCCCCAGTGAGCTCCGCCATCCCACAGGATTAGGGCAATAAGAAGAAAGAGCTGTTTAAGTCACTATGTGCATTGGAGTGCGCACAGCCTGAGACCTCGGGTGAGATGCTTGACCACTCTGAGTCTTAGTTTCTTCCAGAAAATCAGCAAGAAAGCATGATTTTGCTATGACTGTAGCAGTGGTGAGAGACACACCCAGCCCAGCGTGCACGCACACACAGCAGGCTGCGGTGCGTGCCAGGCTCCTTCCTGCTCCTGCTCGCAAAGTTCGACAGCCCAGTGGGAGTGAGTCTTGGCTGAAGCTCTGAACTCCCTTGGCAAACACTCAGCTTCCTCAAAGGGAACAGCTACAATCATATTTGAATATAGAGCTGGAGAGCATTTGACTTTTCCTTCTGGGGCAATCTGTGACCTTCTTAGGAAAATAACACTACTTTCTATTGGGAATTTTTTTTTCTTTTCAATTAAAGGAGTGAAGGAATTGAGTCTTTGCCTTTTCTTTCTTTCTTTCTTTTTAATAAGAAGGACTATGCTTGCTCATACTGAGAAGTGGCAGCATGAAATGAAACCACTTCTCTGTGTTCACAGCCAGCAGGTTTCCTTCAACACCTAGCCCAGAGAACAGCCGACTGTGAGGCGGGCGGGCTTCACTGAACAGATGAACAACCGTGGCTGAAGCTGGCTTCTTGTAGAGAAGGGGGGAGTCCTGAAAGAACTGATAAAAAAGAGACCAAAGCAGGGAGATGGTGGTGCATGCCTGAAATCCCAGTACTGGGGCCGAGGCAGGAGGACCCCAAGTTAAAAACTAACCTGGGCCATATAGGGAGGCCCTGTCTCAAAAACAAAAACTGAAATACCAATAGGCTGAGGTTAATATAAAGGAAGGGTAAATGAGGCCAGACTGGGAAGTACTAAAATGTAAGTCCCTTTGGTGCTGACCAGGTGGGTGAGTAGTGAGGGCTCATCCTGCTGAGAAGGGGATTGGGAGCCCTTGGGTTGCCTGTTGTGTTTTTCTTTTGGGTGGTGCTACTGGAGATTGGACCTGGGGTATTTTGCAACTGAGCTACAACTCCAGTGTTTTTCATTTTCTATTTTGAGATATTGCCTCACTAAAATTCCCAGGCTGACCCGGAATTTGCTATTCTCTTGCCCCAGCTTCCCAAGTAGGTAGGCTTACAGGCGTGTGCCCCCATCCTCAGCTGGTTTATGGTTTTTAAAATTCAGAGTTATTTTCACACATGGAACAATTGTATAACCAACACTCAGCGAGGAAACAGAATATTAACCATACCCCTAAACCCTACATACTTATGCTATGATTTTTTTTTTTAAATTTTGTGCATTTAGTACAGGGTCTACAGGGTCTCACTGCACAGATCAGACTCATAGTGATCCTCCTGATTTCAGCCTCCC
>NDGN011308758.1:0-11776 GCA_002564285.1 Tympanoctomys barrerae
TCAAACATCTTAGGCATAACATGGAACAGGTATTTTCCATCTAATATTGATATGTTAAACTTTAAGTCTCTACAGAATATGGGGAAAAATTTAAATAAATATGTAAAGAAAAAGCAAAACAGTAACAAAACAGTTGTAAGAAATTCTGAAGAAAAAAAAAGAGAGCAAAAAATTTAGCATTAGCTATTCCTTTCAAAAGACCAGCAGAAATCGGCAGTACAATTGTCCAAACCATTGTTCATATAGACCTAAATATCTCTTTTTCCCTTCTTTGATTTGTCCTTTTCCTTCCCATTGAACAGATTATTTCCCTTTCACAGTCTCGGCTGCACCTTTTAGATTTTATTTACTCTTGCAGGTTCTCACACTAGCGAGACAATATGCTGCTTGCACATGTGGATCTGATTTATTTCACTTTCCAATATAGTCTAGTTGCATCCATTTATCTACAAAGCCTGGAATTTATCTTTTTTTTTTTTTAATAGCCAATACTCCATTGTGTAAAAATACCATAACTTTTGTATCCATCCTCAGTTGATGGCATTTGGGTTGTTTCTAGGGTTTAGCTGTGACACACTGTGTTATAGACATGGGTGCACCTGTATCACTGTGACGCGATGATTTCAGCTCTTTTGGAAAAGTACCTACGAGGGGAGTGCCTGGCTTGAATGGCCTCCAGTCCTGGTTTTGGAGTCCCTCTGCTGATTTCCATAATGGCTGTACCAGCCCGCGTGCCTGCCAGCAGTGGAGAGGGGCTCTTTTTTCCCCGCAGCCTCTCCAGCATTTGTTATGGTTGATTTCCTGTTGATAGCTGTTCTTTCTGGCATAAGATGGTATCTCAGCACCCAGCTCTGTTTTTTTGAAAAACCTTGTTTTCATTAAAATTGTGTACAGACAGAAGATGGAGAAGTGAAAAGTGCGTTTAGTAAACATTTCTTGAAAGCCTGCCTGGTGCTGTGCTCTGTACCCTGCTAGGTCCTGGGAGTGAAGCGAGAATTCTTCGGGGAGAGGCAGTACATATTCCTGCGGAAGGACTAGGTCCCCTTGCAGCTGCAAAGGTTCTGTATTTGTTGACTGCAGTGTGTGCACCGGTGCGGCTTTTCTTTTAGTATTTGGCTGTGGAGTGGTTATCAGAGTATAAACTGTGAATCTTCTTTTGAGTTGGTCTTTTATCTTTCAGTGCTCGTAGTCAGTTCATGTTGAAAATAGTTGCTTTTCAAAAGCTTTTTTTTTCTTTTAGATTTATAGCAATATTTATTCTTCTGTCAGGGTGGTCTGAAGTCTATAGGAAGGTTTGTGTTGGCTGTTCTATTCTAGATGAGGCATTTTTTATTTAATATATTTCTTAGAGTCCAGATGTGTGTTTTTGTTTGTATTTTTGTTATTTTTTGGGTTGGATGGAGCACTGACCTGAAAGCCTTGCCTAACACTGAGCCTCTGCTCTATTTTTATTTTAAAGAGTAAAAACAAAAGCAAAAATAGAAACAGTAACATACAATAATACATATGTTACGTAATTTAAATACAAGACTAAAAGGTTAACAGTGGTTATATTATGTATTTTAATCATCAAATCTGTTGTTCAGATTAACAGATATAGGTATGCAAGATTGGCCAAATAATGAAACATTAATGCCTGCTTTTAATAAACCTTAATTTTTTATTTATTTTTCTTTTTTAGTTTATTTTAAAGAGTATAATATATTTGATGATGTTAGAAACAGTACACATTTAGAAGAATAAAATGAAAGGTATTCAAATCTGATTTGTACATTGCTGCCATTGATGTAATTGCTCAGATATATAAAGATATATAGAGATACATATTGCTCAGCATATAGAGTTAGTGGTATTTTTATACAATGGCATATTACACAGCTATAAAGAAAAACTTAAGACCTCTATAAGTAAGTGGATGCAACTAGAGGCTCTACTCGTAAGTGAAATAAATCAGACCCACATGTGTACATGTCGTATTGTCTCCCTAGTGTAAGAACCTGAAAGAATAAATAAAATCTGAAAGACATAATAGATATAGTAAAATGGAAAGAAACTGAACATAAGGAATAATGAAGAGGAAGGAAAGGAGGAAAGATAGGAAAAAGAGGAAGGGGGAGCCTGGCAAGCACAAGGTCCAGCGTTTGGTCCCCAATACTACATAAAGGGGGGGATCATGCAAGTATATATACAGGATACCCTCATATTTTTGAGACAGGGTCTCACTAAGTTATCCAGATGCATATCAAACTCCTTGGTCCTCCTGTCTCAGCCTCCTGAATAGCTGGGCTTACTGTATGCCCACCCACCCCCACCCATCCAGTATTTTTAAAACATTTTTAGTGTCTGAAATTGTGATGGATCTTATGATTTTGTATGTTTGTTGGAGTATGACATACCATCTGTTCTTCCCTCTATCCTCCAAAAGCAGTTAAAAGGAATGGTTGTCATATAATGAGTAATGTGAGAAATTGTATGTTTGCCCAGTAACCTCTAAGCTGGATTTCAGTTAACTGAATTTCAAATCATTTCAGCCTGAACATAGAGAAACAATAAATGATGTAACTTTTGGCCACGTAGTTAAATTTATTTTCCAACAAAAACATTTGTTATGCAGCATTGGATTTATTTTTGTTAGTGATGGTAGGTGGGAAAAATTCTGTAAGTGATACTAATTTTGTCTTGAGAATTTTGTGCACTGTGTTTAGCCATACCGGTCTAGGCAAGCCTTCCACTTGGATCTTCTAGCTGCTTACATCCTGTAAATGAATATCAGAGTGACCAGTTATGCAGGAGAAGAGATAGGTGGCTAATTATGAACTACTTGCTAAGGTACTTTTAGGGATATAAACCTAATAAACGAGACCAATAATTAGTTTTAAATACTAGGTGTGAATGATGTCTTGGGGTTCTGAAGGCCACTGAGGCTCAGCAGTTTCCTGGGAAGACTCCACTAGTTTACTACAGAGAAAGGATATTAAACACAGCCAAGGACAGAGGTGTATAGATGAAGTCCTGGGTGGCCAGCTGCCAGCTCTCAAGGATCGTCTAGTGAAGTCAAATGTGTTTGCATCTGCTCTAGCACCTGCTCTTCTCTGCAAGTGTGAAATGTCACCAACCAGGAAGCTCAGTCAGTTTTGTTGGGGCTAGTGATTGGCAGTTTGGGGGTCTGCGTCCCAGACCCCCTAAAGAAGGGTGGGTGTTCAGTATAAACTGTTGTGATGTACAGTTTAGGCATAGTGAACTGCACTTGCCAGTGAATGTTGGTGGGATTCCCCAGAGTTCTTTGTGTATTCTAGATAGATATTAGGACTTTGTGGAATTAGGCAACCCATTCTGTGGGTTGTCTCCACACGAGTGGTAGTTTCTGTTGTGCAGAAACTCTTTATATTATTTTTTAATTATTTTTAAAGAATATAAAATGATAAAAATTAGAACAATACAAAATTTCATTAAAAAAAGTAATAGTTCGACAATGGTAGTTGTTGCGTAATGTTATCTTCAAATTAGTTGTTTAGATTACCAGCTATAAATCTGCAAAATTGATTTTTAAAAAAAGTTATAGGGGCCAGGGAAATGGCTCAGTAGAATAAGCACTTCCCTGGCACACGCAAGGGCCTGAGTTCAATCCCTGTTTCCGGAAAAAAAAAAAAAAAGTTGTAAGAAGCTAAAAAGAAAAAAATAATAAAAAAATTTTAAGCATTAACTGCTCCTTTCAGCAGAAAAAGCAGAAGTCTTTTTCCCTTCTTTCTTTTGTCCTTTTCCCCATACCAATTTTTCCTTCCCATTGAACAGATTCTTTCCCTTTCACAGTATTTACTGTACCTTTCAGATTTTATTTACTCTTTCAGGTTCTCACATTCACAAGACAATATGACGTTTGCACATGCGGGTCTGATTTATTTCACTTACCAATACAGGCACTAGTTGCATCCATTTACCTATAAAAGCCTCAAATTTATCTTTTTTATAGCTAATACTTCATTGTGTAAAAATGCCACATCTTTCTTACCCGTTCCTCAGCTGAAGGGTACAGAGCTAGTGGGTGTGATCCCACTAGCTGAGCTTTGCTGTTACCTCTCGCTCAGAAAGACTTTTCCTACACTTACCTGTTTTGTCGTCCAGAAGATTGTTTCTACTTTACCGTTTACACCTCTGATCCACTTTGACGTTAGTGTAGTGCATAGTGAGAGATGGGCTCGAGGTTCCACCTGTGGCGTGTAGAGAGCCAGTTTTCCCAGCACCATTTTGTAAAGAGGCTGTCTTTCCTTTGGTGAAGGGATTTGGCTCCTGTATCGGAAATAACATAGCTAAATGTGTCTGGAGTTTTTGTCTTTATTTATGCTGTTCCATTAATCTACAAGTCTGATGGGGTTTCTTTGTTTTTTGTTTTTGCCAATACCATGCTGTTTTTATCAGTGTAGCTTTATAGTTGCCCTTGTTGCCTAGAGTTGTTTTTTGCTATTCCAGATCTCTTCTGGTTCCATATAAGTTTTTAGAGTAGTTCTCTCTAGCTCTGTAAGAAATGTTATTAATATTTTGACTGGGATTGCATTAAATCTATATAACAGCTTTGGAAATATGGCCAGCCTGACTATTGGTCCACCTGTGCAGGAACAGGAGTATCTTTCCATTTTCTGATGTCCTCTTCAACCTCCTTTTTCACAGTGCTATGGTTTTCATTGTAGAATTCTTTCACCTCCTTGGTTAGATTAATTCCTAAGTACAGTGTTTCATTTTTCTAGATGCTATTGTGAAAGTATTGTTTCCCTAACTTCCCTATGCTTGAACTTGTTATTGTCATACAGGAACGGCACTGACTTTTTATTGCCACTTTGTATCCTGCTGCACTAGTGAACTTGGATATTGTAGAAATCTTCTGTCATTGGAAGTAGTCAGCAAATAGTGATAATTTAACTTTCTCCTTTCCTATCCTTTTCGTGTCTTTCTCTTGTCTTAATGCTCTTGCTAATATTTTGGGAACTATATTGAACCAAGGTGGTGATAGTGGACATCCTTATCTTGTTCCTGATTTTAGTGGGAAAGCTTTCAGCTTCTCTCTATTTACTATGATGCTGACCATTAGTTTGCCATAGATGGCTTTTGTCAGAATGAGATAAAGACCTTCTATTCCTGTTTTATTCAGGTTTTTAATCAGGAATGGAGGTTAGATTTTATCAAATACTTTTTCTTCCTCCATTGAAATTATGTGATTTTTATCTTTGCTTCTGTTTATGTGGTATATTACATTTATTGATTTATGTTGAATATCCCTTGAATCCCTGTAGTGAATTCTGCTTAGTCCTGATAGATGATATTTTTGATGATTTACTGCATTCTGTTGGCCAGTATCTTATTGAGGATTTTTGCATTTTTAGAAAATGTATCTCATTGACCATGTATCACAAAACACTAGTTTTAAGGCTTTCAAAACCTGTCTTACCCCTGTACTGTAGGTTGTTGGTAACAATTTATCTGCCATGATCCTCTGTGTCTTTTAAAAGAACTGAGCTATTTGTTGACAAGAAATTAAAAGCTAAAATAAGACCATTATATTTATTATTATTCTATTATTTATTTACTTATTCATTTCTGTACTTGGTGCAGGGTCTCACTACACAGCTCGGACTTGTAGTGATCCTCCTGTTTTCAGCCTCCCCAGTGCTGGGACTACAGGTGTGCGCCACCACGCCTGGCCCAGTGGCTAGCTTGGCATACCTTGGGGTCGGGGCCAGTGCAGCATGCAATACTCGGATTTGAACCACAGTCCCTGCACTTGCCTAAGCTTGCCTAAGCAGATGCTTTAGTCTGCTGAGCTATCTTGTTGGCCCCCTAAAATGAGACCATTGTAGAATTTTACATCTTAACATTTTCATTTTTTAACTTGTGCAGTTTATATCTGGGTTAAATATTAGAATTACTTTTATAAGTTAGCTGCAATGTGTAATAGATTACTCTTTGGTCTTTACTTCCTAGACTTGAATATCCACGTAGTCCTCAGTGTAGCTAAAATACTGCTTTGTTATAATGATGAGAGAAGAATAAAGCAGCATTTGTCCGATTCTGGTAACTCTGAAGTAGGAAGTCTTGGCACTGATAAGTAAGTTAGTTGGCCTTCAGGGAAATTTGCTATTTCGAAGCATGATGATTCTAAACCTTTTTGGGAGATGGGGACACCTTTAAGAATCTGGTGAAAGTAATCTCTTCCCAGAAAAGAAAGAAAGAAAAAAAGTACAGGTTAAGCATCTTAGACCCCAAAATTTCAAATGTAAAATGCTTTAGAATACAAAAGATTTCTAGTCCCAGTGTGATGCTGTACATGTAAAATTCCATCTGATATTATGTGACAGATGGATCAGTCGCATGCAGACATTAATAGCATTGCATAGTTACCTTCTGCTGCCTATATAAGGTGTGTGTGAAACAAATGGATTTTGTCGTGGCTTGATTCTTAAAGCCAGTGTGCCAAAGACTCGGTTGCTAGGCGGTGGTAAAACCTTGGAGATGGAATTGATGGAAAGGAGTTGTGTCGAGGGGCAAGCCCTTGCATGGGCCCTGGACTCCAGCGCCTCCTTTGTACGAGGCGAGCAACTTTGCCCCATCGCATACTCCGCGGCAGATGAGCTTCGCTACAGCCTCAAAAGCAAGTGCTAGCCCATAATGGCCCGAAACCGCTGAGGCCATGAGCCAAGATAAAGCTCTGATCTTTTAGGTTGATCATCGCAGTTATGCAGTAATGGAAAGCTAATGCGGATTTTGAGTTTAGACGGGACCTTATCGCCAAAATATCTCATTGTGTGTTTGCAAAACCAGACACTTCTAATCCTAAGCACTTTGGATAAGGATACTTAATCTGTAATTGTCAGCCTTTGGAAATTTGTATAATTTAAATCACAGTTCTTGAACTTGGAAAATGCCAGGTTCACATAAGCATCTTGTAAGTGTGACAGTAGTTGTGGTTTGAAGCAATTCAGAGATCTGGATTCACGCCTCAGGAATATTACTTCTCATGCTACCCGAACGTGTACCATCCATGGGCAAGCAGTGTGCTGTTGGAGAGTGTGGCTGCAGTGTCACGCCTGGGGCAGCGGCACGTTTCTGTAATCCTGGCCTTTGGAAGGCGGAGAGAAGAGGAGCCAGCCAGGGCAACTTTCAGGTCTCACAGCACAGATCAGACTCGCGGTGATCCTCCTGCGTTCAGCCTCCCAATCACTGGGATTACAGGCGTGTGTCCCCACCCCGGGTCTCAGTGGCCAGACTGGCGCAGTGCGCCTGCGGGCGGGGCCTGTGGTGCCTGGGATCGAAGCCCAGGCCTTGTGTTTGCCTAAGCAGGAGATTAGTTGGCTGAGGTATGCTGCCGGCCCTTCGGATGGGGCAATTTATGGAGACGTTTCAAAAAATACACTGAGAATGTAGCTCAGTGTGAAGGTTCTGGGTTCAATCTCCAGTACACACACAAGCATGCACACACATGCACGCATGCACACGCACGCACACGGTGATGCAGGGAGAAGAAAAACAAATGTCAAGCTCCATTGCCAATCTAGTGCTTGGCTAAGTGCACAATGCTGTGCTCCTTGTGTGCCTACTGAAGAGAAGTGCTGTGTCAAGGGTGTGTTCATTGTATGTTTCACTTCAGCTACAAAGTTGCAGTTGTTTAAAGACTTGGTATAACTATTTTTAGATTTCACTTTTTAGCCCCTAGTTTGTTTTGTTTTGTTCTTTAATTGAGGGAAAGGTTCTGATAAAGTTTTCAAAACCAGTCTCCCTTTTGGACATGAAGAATGGTCTGGGGATCAGGCAGCATCTCATTTTAGCCACTAGGTGACACCACGGCACCAGGGACGTCCGCTCCCTCCTGACTAGCAGTAGAGGGTGGTGCTGTGGAAAGAGCAGGGGACAGCTATTGGTTGTTTGCCAACAAATGTGTGTAATCCAAGTACATCTAATTAGATTCAGGACATGGAGCTGATGGCAGCCAAATTCAAGACTTTTGGCTTTGCTCTGTCAGTGCCCACGGCTAAGCCTATGACTGGGAACTGCTGAGACAGTGAAATGGTTTCTTGGGGATAATCATCAGTCTAATAAATAATAAAAGAGCTAGTGCTTGTGTGAAAGAAAAGCATGTTTTCTTTTAGATGAATGTATAAGCTAAGCAGTGTTTGAAGCTGAATCATGCCTGAGGCTGAAGAAATGATGCTGGTGTGAGGTCCCTCACAGCCTGGAGAAAGTAGCATTGATTTAGGAAGCACTCCTAGAAACATTGGTGGTCAGAACTAGGCAGTGTGTGGATAAGCGCCACTAACACCAGTGCTGGTGTTTCGGAAGTCCTAATCATGTGTGTTTTGTTCTTTTGCTAGGTTTGCATTTCTTCCTTGCTTTGTCTTGAACACAGAACAATGCCAAAGAAAGCGAAGCCTACCGAGAATGGGAAGGAAGAGGGGCCTGTTCCCAGTAAACAGGTAAAGGTGGAGGCAGTTGGTGGGGCCTCCACCTTAAACTTTGATAGCCCCAGTAGTCTCTTTGAAAGTTTAATCTCTCCAGTCAAAACAGAGACTTTTTTCAAGGAATTCTGGGAGAAGAAGCCCCTCCTCCTCCAGAGGGCTGACCCTGCACGAGCCGCATATTACCAGTCTCTCTTCAGGCTAACAGATCTGAAGAGGCTGTGCAGCCAGGGAATATACTATGGAAGAGATGTGAACGTATGCCGATGTGTCAGTGGGAAGAAGAAGGTCTTAAATAAAGATGGCAAAGTGCACTTTCTGCAGCTGAGAAAAGATTTCGATCAGAAAAGGGCAACAATTCAGTTTCACCAACCTCAGAGATTTAAGGTAACAAGTTCCTCACTGCAGAGCCCTCATTACCTGCTCAAGTGCTAACATTTGGTCACAGATCAGCTCAAGGGTGACAGTGATGGTGAGGCTTCTGCCACTCTGTGAAGGCAGAGCAGCTTTTTGGTCTTAGTGCATTCCTGCTTCAATTCTACATTAGCTTTTAGCGAAGTTGTTCTCAAGCACCTAAGGTTAAGCATGGGTATTACTGAGGTGTAAAAGCTGAATTATATCTCAAGTTTACAAAGCTTGCGTTTTTTCTTTTGTGAACTTTTTCTTTTAAAGAGAATAAAAAAAAAAATTAAAAACAGCACTGTCAAGATAGCTCAGCAGACCAAGAGCCTGCTTTGGCAAGTGCTGGGACCAGGGTTCAATCCCTAGTCCCACATGCCATGCCGGGGCACGCTGAGCCAGCGATCGAGTCCGGGCATAGTAGTACATGCCTGTAATCCCAGCTCTGGGGAGGCTGAGAAAGGAGGATCACTATGAGTCCAAGCTGTGTAGTGAGACCCTGTACCAAATGCATAAATGAATAACAAAAACAATACAGAATTTCAAAATAAGATGATAGGAAATCAACAATGATTGTTATATATTGTTATCTTCAAAGTAGTTGTTCAGATTACCAGACATAAGCATACAAAATTGATCAAAAAATTTTTTAAAAACTAAGCATTAACTGTGCCTTCTAATAAACTGATAGAAATTAACAGGATAATTATCTTAGCTGTTTTGTGTATATGCATATATTTTTCCCTTTTTTTCTTCTTTCCTTCATTCCAGTTATTCTTTCCTTTTGAGCAGTTTCTTTCTCTGTCACAGTATCTGTTGTACTTTTTGGAGTTTGTTTACTCTTTCAGTTTCTTACAGTAAGGAGACAATACAGTGTTTACATGTGTGAGTCTAATTTATTTCTGAATGTGGTCTCTAGCTGCATCCATTTACCTATAAAAGCCTCAGGTTTATCTTTATAGCTGAGTAGAATTCCATTGTGTGAAAATACTGCATCTCTTTTTGTCCATTTCTTAGTTGATGGACATTTGGTTGTTTCCAAGATTTATCTGTGACAAATTGTGCTGCACAGACCTGGGGATCAGTAAACAGATTAGAAGATACAAACAAAACTACAAACATACTCAACCACCGTCTCATTGAGGCAGACTTGTTCAGCGGAAGAAAGCCTCTTTAATAGATGGTGCTGGAAAAACTGGCTTTCAACATGTCAAAGACTAAAAGTAGACTGATGTCTATCACCATGCACTAAACTAAAGGCAAAATGGATCACAGATCTAAGTATAAAGCTTTTAAAGTAGCATCACTTCTCCAGGAGGGCCATATTGTATGGAAGGGTTCCTGGTTTGGTGTTTTTGTTTTTGTATGTGGTAGAAATTGCTCTGTGGCTTTTCCTGTCTATATCATTTGAAGTATGATAACATCAGTATGGTGGCCCCTCACTTACCGCAGAGGTTACATTCCCCCACAATAAGTGAAAATCCACAAAGTAGTGATATCATATTTATTTTAGTACTTACATATATATTTTAAGGCTTTATAAACCCTTCCCACATTCTTATCAACCTTTCCCACACTTTTAAAATACTTCTAGTGTTCTTAACCATTTTCTACACTTGTAAACCTACACAACTTGAACAACATACATATACTGTACAGTACTGCTGATTCCCACAATATAGTGAGAAATCCATGACAAACAATTTAGATTCATATTTTTTGAAAACCCGGGGAACAGTGAGTCCACGAAAATCGAACCATGAAATAGTGAGGGGCTACTGCCTTATTTCTCTTGAAGTTGCCTCCCTTTATTGCCTGCATCTCTCTCAGTGAGCTTCATAGCTGTGACCAGACCCCATACCAGATACATGTCTAAGAAAGAGACTCCACTTTTAGAGCTAAACTGGTGACACTGAGGAGTGGGGTTCTGGAATAGCTCCGAGGCTGGCCCTCATAGTGGAGGCTAGCTTTGTTTTGTCAGCCCAGGGAACTTGCTAATTTTTAAATTTATTCTGTAACAATGATGGACATTTGGGAACTAATTCACCTCCTCTGTACGTAGTTTCTGCATCTATACGCTCATTTGCTTTCCTGGAGATGTGAGAACCTTGCATGACAGATACTCCAGAAAAACTGCAGGCCTGTTCTGAGTTCTAGATAAGGCTTTATCTCCATTTAGAAATCCCCTTCTGTAACCTGTGGCTGAATCAGGTGGCAGCAGGGGAAGAGACGGCGGGACTGCATGCGGGGCCAGGTGGAGGGGAGTACAGAGTGGCTGTAAGGATTGCTCCCGGGACTCTGCCATCAGTTGCCAGTAATGGTTCTCAGTTTAACCCAAGTTCTAGGCTTGCTAGAACTCACGGTGCCTCATCTAGTGATGTCCTTTGCCTTTTTGCCTGAAAATCTTGAGTTTATGCATAGTGTGCGTGATGTGCAAGTATTCTGCTCAGGACAAGTGCTGATCTTGGTCATTCCATTTGAGGCAGTACTAAAATGCTAACCTTTCGGCACTAGCCCCTAGCAAAATTTACAGATCATTTCCCAGGCCCAGTTGATCTGAATTTTGAAAATACACACATGATATCTAAACTGCTTCTCTTTGAGCTAGTCTGTTACTCTTTCCTTGCTTAGAAGCACCATTTCTTTTTTTAAAAATGTATTTAGTACAGGGTCTGCAGGGTCTCTTACACAGATCAGACTCATAGTGATCCTCCTGCTTTCAGCCTCCCAATCGTTGAGATACAGGTGCGCCCAGTCTCATTCACCGTCTTGGGGGTGGGGCCAGCACAGCAT
Source organism: Tympanoctomys barrerae (assembly GCA_002564285.1). Lineage (NCBI taxonomy): Eukaryota > Metazoa > Chordata > Mammalia > Rodentia > Octodontidae > Tympanoctomys > Tympanoctomys barrerae. The sequence goes on from NDGN011308758.1 coordinate 11,634, forward strand.
GCTGGGGATCGAACCCCAGTCTCTGCGTCTGTCTAAGCAGGTGCTTTAATTTACTGAGATGTTTGGCCAGACCTTTTTAAATTTTTTTTCCATAGTTTTATTGAGAAACAAATAGCAATGAGACAGTTTCAAATCAAATTGGT